>PVJL010006366.1:0-93152 GCA_004026885.1 Lyroderma lyra | reverse complement strand
GGGGGTGGGGCACGGGAACGCGGGTGGGGCACGGGAACGGGAACGGGGTGGGGAACGCGGGTGGGGCACGGGAACGGGGTGGGGCACGGGAACGCGGGTGGGGCACGGGAACGCGGGTGGGGAACGCGGGTGGGGCATGGGAAGTGGGTGGGGGCGTTTTCCTGTCTCTTGTCCCCACTTCACGCTGCTGCTCCGGAATGTGGGATTTTGTGTCACTGCGTATGCCCTGTATGACCTCTGATGAATGCGTGGTCTGCGACGATGTACCCGCATGGTGGCATGCAGGCTGTACGACAGCACACTCAGCTTACCTAGAGCGTCATTTCTAAACACGGAAGGGGTTGGTGATGACCTCAAAGTTTCCCGCAGGATCAAAGCATCAGTCCTTGACATTTGTGTAATTAAATGACCTGTTCTGTTGACTTCCCCCCAAAGAAATTGTGTTCCCCAGGTGCGTTTCTGCTGCCACCCCTCACGAGGCTTAAAAAGACCTTGAGACATTGAAGTGACAGTTTTCCAGCTTTTGCATGTTAAGGCTTTAAAAACCCTGGCATCCAGGCCTAGGTGATAAAATAAACCCTTTTCCATATGGAAGTTCTGGTGGAACACATGGCTGTGTGATAAAATAAAGTGGAAGAAACATTAAGGTTTTCAAACCTGGGCAAGTGACAGAGGAGTGTGTGCAAGTGATAGATATGTGGTGCTAAGAAAAGAGAATGGTTTTGGACAATAAATTAACAATTTGGGTTATAAGGGGTGTGTGTGTGTGTGTGTGTGTGTGTGTGTGTGTGTGTTTGCTACCTTCAATTACCCAAAGTGGGATTTCGATAGAGCGCTTGCTTTATTTCCAAATCCAGCAGCAGACAGGGAGAGGCGTGCAACCTTTGTCTGCCAGTAGAGTACAACAGAGTAGCTGTTTCATTTCAGGACGTAAGAAATTTTTCCAGTTCAAGGTGCCCCTAAATATAGGAGTCATTCTGTAAGACTACTTTCTAAGGTAGAAATCTCATCTGAAGTGGGATTTTTCAGAATTTGTACTTTTCAGAGTAGTCCAAGTTAGATAAGTTAGCAGATGGTTTTAATACAATTTTTAAAACAATAGTCTCATCAATACAAGGCGAAGACGTTTGTTGAAATTTGTTATCTTCATTGTCTCGTGTTTCTCTAAAATTTGATAATATGAAACAAGGTCTCACAAATAAGCTCCATTCCTTCTACATCATTGTGCTTACTTATATGACTACTTTATCTGTATCTGTATGGAATCTAATCCATTAGTTATAATTTTAATTTTATTTTAATTACTAAAGTGTTTTATTTTTGTAACTACCCTACAGGGTTATTTTGTTTTCCCGAGTAGTAAGCAAATATCTATTTCTCACCCCAATTAAGATGCTTTGATGTTTCTTATCAGTTTTATAAAAATGTAATAATAGCAATAATTGCTTTTGATATATAGTTACTATAGTTTATGCTTGATTTTCTGTTTGTTAATGCTTTCCTTTTCCCCAGATTTTCTTCTAGGCTTTTCTCTTCTTTAGAGACAAATAGCTCATTAGCAGTCCCCTTCAGTCTTTCTAAAGTGTATTCCTTGATGTCTTTTTTAATCTTGAAATCAGCTTCTCTTCCAATTTCAATACACTGGAAATAAGTCCCTTTAGCTTATTAATGACTTATTTATTGACACCTGTTTTCTTGTTGGATTAAAAAATAATTATATTGGCATATGCGTGATAAATTTCTTAGTAAATCACTTCAGTGTTCTTATGCTTCTGTCTTCCATTTACTTTAAGGCAATGGAAATTAATCAATCTGCTGGAAGTACACTAAAATGTAACTTTTCCCCACTGGCTCTCAACAACCTTCATACATCTGCTACCTAAAAGGCAATCATTTTTCCTTGTTTCAGAAAAAGCTGGGACATGATGGTTATTAATAGTCTCTTAAAGTATCCCCAATTTTCCAATGTTTTCACTTAAACTTATTTGAATTTGTGAGAACTTACTTGTTCTTTGAAACACCTTTTTTAGGGATTAATAACAATACTGGGAGAAAATATTGGCAAGCCCTATATCTGATAAAGAACTTGTATCTGGAATATTTAAAGAAATCTCAAAACTCAACAGTAAAGAAACAATTCAATTAGAAAAGGTACAATAGACATGGACAGATATTTCACTAAAGAGAAGATGTAGAAGGAAAAGTTGTTCAACATCATTAGCTATTAAGGAAATGCTCATTAAAACCACAATAAGATCTCACTACACACCTATTCGAACAGCTAAAATTCAAAATGGTAACAATATCAAATGCTGGCTAGAATGTGGAGAAATTGAATCAGCCAGACATCACGAGTGGGGGTATAAATTGACACAGCCAGTCTGGAAAATAATAGTCTCGTGACTTCTTATAAAACTCAACATGCACTTACTTAGTACTTAGCACTTACTTAGTACTTGGTCCCAGATTGTCCCCTTGGCATTGATTCCAGAGAAGTAAAATCCTCTGTTTATGCAAAAACCTGTAAATGAACTTGGGCAGGAGCATTATGTGTTACTGGGAACAACCCAAATGTCCCTCCGTGGGTGAATAGTTAAACAGACACTGGTACATCCACACAATGGGATCCTACTCAGCAGTTAAAGGGAACAAACTACTGATACATATAACAGCTTAGATGGGTCTGAAGGGCATTA
The DNA here is from genome assembly GCA_004026885.1 of Lyroderma lyra. Taxonomy (NCBI): domain Eukaryota; kingdom Metazoa; phylum Chordata; class Mammalia; order Chiroptera; family Megadermatidae; genus Lyroderma; species Lyroderma lyra. The sequence goes on along the minus strand of PVJL010006366.1, from coordinate 90,456 downwards.
TGCTTAGTGGAAAAGGGAATGTTAATCATAAAGGTTTACATGCTGTATGATTGCATTTGTATAATATTCTTGATATGATAAAACTGTAAAGATAGAAAACAGTGATTTCCAGGCGAGATGGGGTTGAGAGAGAGTAGGTGCAAAGATAAAGGAGGAGTATGAGCGAGTCCTGTGGTGATGGCACAGGTCTGTGTGCTGACTGTGGTTGTGGCTACACAAATTTCACACGGGGTCATGGTGTATAGAAACACACGTGGAAGCATTTAAACACTAATGAACACTCAGTTCTATAGTCTAGTTAACAGGATTGTTGCAGTGTAAAGTTCTTGGTTTTACTCATGTATTGCAGTTGGCATACGTTGTCATCATTAGGGGGGCTGGGGAAAGACTTTCGCCTCCTACAGGTCTCTGCTCTACTTTACTTTCTTAATGAAGATTTCCTTGCCTGTCTGCATAAAATTGTAGTTCACCCATTACCCTGAATTCCTCTATCCACTTCCCTACTTTATTTGCTCTGGGTCATTTATCACTCTAACACACTATGTACTTCATTTATTCTATCTGTCCGTGAGGGCAGGGACCTTTTTCTGTTTCTGTTCATGTGTGCTCTAGGTATTTCTTTTCTTATAATGACACTAGTTTTTTGGATCAGGGTCCCACCCTTATGGCCTTATTTAAACTTAATCACTGCCTTGAAGGCCTTATCTCCAAATAAAGTCACATTGGGGGTTAGGGCTATAATCTATGAATTTTGGGGGGACAGAATTCAACCCATAATACTCTCACACTTTAAATCTATATACAGAATATCTACATTTTTATTTACATGGAATCTATATAAAAACGGATTGTGTCCCTGACCATAAGGAAAACAGAGAAATTCAAAGGCAAGAAAATGGAGAGCCAATATTTTAAAAATTTTAAAAATAAGATGACCACGAGGTATCAATTACTTGAAAATTAAGAAATAGTCCTATAATTAATCTGAACCTAAAAAAATTCAGGCTGATATTATAAACTGTCATGAAATAAACAAAAATACCACTTCATATAAAAATCTGTGTCTGCAGTCAAGGCTATATTAAGAAAACATAACTGAGGCCATCATTATTAAAGAACTAAAAATTAAAGGAATGTGATACATAGCTTTAGAAATTAGAAAAAGGAACAATGAAATTAGCCAAAAAAAATATTGGTAAGACACATAATGATAAAAGCTGAGATTGAAGTAGAAATAACAATAGTAGAATAAATCCAAGAGCTCATTTTTTTGAAAGACTAACAAAATAGATAAAATCTTCCACAAACCTGATGAGCAAGAGAAAATACAAAGTGAATAAAGCACAGATGTGAAAGGGCTTTAAAAATTATGAAATAATTCTTAGTGATGCTCTTTGTTAATAAATTTGAAAATCTAGACAAAATGAATGTTTTCAATCAAAAGGTATGTTATGCCAAGGCATAAGAAATTTGATGGACATGTTGCTATGGAAAGGATTGGAAAGGAAATTAAAAATGTACCATTAAACCAGGCGCCTGGGTCCAGATGGTTTCACAGCTGAGTTTCCAGCCAACCTTTAAAGAACAGATGATTCCAGTAGTATTTAAACTATTCCAGACCTCAGAATTAGACTGGGAGTTTCTCAATTAATCTCCTGTAAACAAATTAACATTAACAGCAAAACCTGATCAATGTAATACAAATATAACCCGCAGCTAAGGACTATAATCACGGATATAAATGAAAACGTTCTATTCAATTCCGTGCATCAAAATAAAATACCCTCTGATCAATTATGGTTTAATTCCATAATGAAAGTAGATTGAATATCAAGTAATCTGTCAATATGATCACATCACAGAATATAAAATCTAAATCTTGAGCTGCACGAGGGAAAGAATTTTGCACGTTGTCTTTACTGCTGTATCCACACTACTCAGAACAGCACCTGTTATAGGGGTCTGCTTGATATTTGTGGAATGAATGCATATGTTAATTAAATGAAAGGAAAAAGACTATCTGATTATATCCAGTGGTGTGTGGTAAATGTTTAACAACCAACTTTCAAAACAACGACAAATAACAAACACCAGTGATTTGTTATGTTTGCTGATTTCCATGGTACAAATACTTCCACCATGGTCTTTTTAAAACAGTTCAACTATTAGCCAACATGCCACAGCTGCATGGAGCTGGGAAGTGACTTGTGCAGCTGGGTCTGCGCAGCCCAGCTGAGCTGGCTCAGCCCTACTGACTTACGGGTAGATGCTTCAAAGGGGTTGGGAAAGTCAGCAGCCATTCCTGCACAAGTAATGGAGGGCTCTTAGCTTACATGTGATTAAGTTATATTTGCTAAACCCCACAAATGAACATAATTTTAAATGGGGGACCACTAAAATAATTTCAGTAGAACGAAGCAGTAATAGTCGTCGCTGCCACCATCATCATTATTTAACAGTGTTTTAGAGAGGCTTGCAAATGTAGAAAAATGTAGAAAAAATTAGTGTAAATTGGAAAAGAAATCTCTTTGGGCAAGTCATATGATAGATCGGGGCATGCTATTGAATCACAAATAAAAACCAAAACAAAATATAAACAGTGTAACAGTAACAAAAAGAAATAAAGCAAAACCCAAGTAAAAGCTGCTAGAAAATCTGGTGAAGTCATTGGTTACAAAGTGAAAAATCAATGCTTTTTCTATAGTAGCAGTAAACAACTAGAAATGGAAATGGTAAAAGTAGTCCATTCCCAGGGACCTTATTTTCTGTTATTGACCACATCCACATTCAGACAAGTTACTGCTCTTAAAAGGGGGCCTTGTGATTTGTGCTAATCAAAAGGGCAATTAGAATGAAGTAGCGGTGAGGGACAGAAGTGTGGAGTCAAGAGTGTAACACTCATTACTAGGCAATATAAAAAAACCACGATTTAATGTTTTTATTTTTTGATGGTCCCAAAGCAGGACAATTTTTTTTGCCTTGCCTGCTATTGCCAAATATTACCCTTCCTTTTCATTCTTGGATCCTCTTAAATTAGTGGTTGTGGACCGCTAAGCTTCTGACTAGCATAGAGAAGATGTAGGCTGGCCTGGCTTCTAGACTTTTCAGAGATTCATTGCCTTCATGATGGCTGATGCACCCTGTGGACATAATCTGTCATGTGCCAGGCCTGTCTCAAAGGAGGAAACACTCACCAAAATGCCATTCATCTTCATATTTCAACATCTTCTCTGACATTCTCCTATTCTACTTCCACATCGTGACCTGCCGTATGCCCGGCTGGACCTTCATGTTTTTTTCTGATGACCCTGGTCTATATAATACTTCCAGTGAATAAGTCGAACATTTCCAGTGATTTCAGATTTTCTGGCAACCTCATAATATATTGTCTGCTTTGTGTTTAAGAAGTACTAGATTTCATAGATTTCACACAACAAGATGGTAAACAAAAGCTTTCCCCAGGGAGCCATATAAAAATGGAGCAGTTTGGGGTGGGGTGGTCATTGCAGGGAAGGAGCTCTATGGCACCTGTGTCTGCACTTGCCTGGGCTTTTGAATCACACGTGGAAGTATCGTTAGAATTGCAATGAAGCTTAGGCACTTAAAAAAAGCTTTAGCAATTTGGAAGATTTCTGTACGTACAATGGCTTATGCTCGCGTATTTACATACTGAGATAAATTGCGCTGGTTCTCAAAGCTAGTGTTCCAACACACGCTGTGTGATGTGCCGTCGGAGATAAAGAGGTGATTTTACAGCTTGTGGGCACATGTCAGGAACCCTAGACAAATAATCTCAGGAGTCCCAAATGTGAGTGTCATCAAGTGTATCTTCGTGGAAGAAAAGATTTGGAAATGATGATATATAAGATTTTACCACTTCGCCTGTGCGCGGAGAATACCACTTGACTGAGAAATGGATGGTGGATCTGAGACTGCATTCGGCTGCTGGCTATGTCTCAGACTGCTCCATTCTTTATGACTTAAAAGTTGTTTAGGAGTCTGGCTTAGTTTTGCTTGACATGGCTTTAAAAGAACGTTTTATAAATTTATAAGCATCATAACACACATGCAGGCAAATGCTTTAATGAAGATAATAAAAAAATGGACACCGTGTTTGGGCTGATGGGATTGTAGGCCAGCACCGTGTTCTGGTGAGCAGTCTGGTAGGAGGTAGATTAGAACATTTGAGCACTGGTCTTTGGCATAGAACCCCCAGGGTCCCAGATGGGTCCATAAGTAGTAGGGTGACCACACATCCTGTTTGCCTGAGCAGGTCCGGTACTAACCCTATTCACCTGGACAATATGGTCACCTAGCTCATGAGTACACGTCTGAGGACATTCGTAGCCATGGTAGGGAGACTCCCTCATGGGGACGTTCTAAGCAGCAGCCAGAATCAAAGAATTTGATGTTCTTCATATGGGTTCATCTTAGAAAAACTCATTGCTTAGTCAAAAAGGAAAGAGCCAGACTGAAGTTGATGCTATTTTATAAAATAAAATATGAAATAAAATACATGCAAAAAAGAAAAGAGAACCATGTGCGTGTTGCAAGAACACATGAAAACAGAGATGGACATTGCATTACCGTTGTTGGCTACGGAGAGACAGAGGAGTGTGAGTGGGTATTAGAATTCTGGGAGGGTGAAATAAAACGAGGTGGTGTCATGTACAGACCAGCGCTAATAATATGCTATGAACTGAAAGTATGATTAAGACGTTCTGTACCTGATGTCCCCAACATGTGCCCTGTAGTCTATAATTATATTACACATGAGACAAATATGAAGAATGTACCTTTTAAAATATTTTTACAAGTCAGAATTAAAGCATTATGTATAACTAACTCATACAAGAAATTGGACATAAAATGAATATTAATGAATTTTTGCCAAGAATAGAAACTTCTGTTTTCAGACTCTCTAATTTGAGAATCTATAAAGCTGGGAGCAGGGGGCAGCTGAAGGAATGAAATAGAAAAGCCCTGGCTAGAACAGCTCATCTTAGCTTTTTATCCACACAGCCAGCCTCCAAACAACAGCGATTTTCCCCAAGTCATGTCATTATAAACATCGCTCTTCATGCTCGGCACTCGGGCGTCTCACACCGAAACCTTTTAAGAAAATAAATAACCTTAAGTTGGAATTTCTCCTCTGGAGTCTTAATGATACGCTTGGAGGATTTCACAGAGAAAGAGAAACCGTATTGATCTTCCCTATGGATTTTCTAGGCTCCCCTGGAGGGAGGTGTTGGCTGACTGTTCTGGCTGGATTTGGGGATGACCCTGGCTTGACAGTTGTCACCCACAGTGGTTGATCAGGCTCTGTAGGTAGGTGTCCCCTCCTTTCTTTGCCTATGTGTGTCCCTCTGTTCTGAAAGCTTGGTAGGAGAATGTGGCTTTCCTGAAGGAGGGCCAGTCTTCACTCTGGAGAACACGGCCCCAAACCTCCTGCTGAAAGCTTGGGCCCAATTCTCAATTCTATCGGCTCAGGCTCGCATGGTTACTAGAACAATGGCCCTCTTTATGCTCCTGATAATTGTGCCTGTGAGGAAGTTTGAGATAGCATCAGGGTGCTGCAGCAGACTTTTCTGGAAGGCAGTTCTCTCAGCCACGGGTGTTTTTAAACCTCTGGGAAATAACCCAATTATTTAGTAACCTTTTCAGAACACTGTAGTTCCGTCATCCTGTTGGCCCCACAAAACGACCATAATAGTAGAAATGAGAACAATGCAATAATAATGTAATATTAGTTCTGAGTGCTCGTGGTGATGCCAGGCACTGTTGTCAGCTTGATGCTATGCATGACCTACTTCATTTAACCCTCTCTACGAGTCCGTGACATAGATACTGTGGGAGCTCTGATGAACAGGCACAGTGACATGAAACTGTTCTGTGGTCCCAGAGCTAACATCTGGCCGAGGGAGGGTGGGGACTTGGATAATCTGGTGGCAGGGGGACTCTTTGGGCTACTGAGCTCTGCCACCTTGCTGAAGGAACCCAGGGCGTGTTGTTCCTCTCAGATCTGGAAGCTTCCAGGGAGGATGGAGAAGGCTGGTACTTTGGAATCAGAACAATTTAGGATTTTATTCAGATGTCGCTGCTTTCTTATTTGTGCGAATCTGGGGCAAGTGATCTGACCTCTGAATTTCAGTATTCTCATTAACAAAATGTGAATAATTATACTGGTTCAAATCTTACAAATGCCAGTTTTAGGTTTTAAACCAATATGAGACCTCAGTGTGCTAATAATTATTGACTCACAGTTGTTACTTTTAAGGATTGAAATGTGGAAACTTTTTACTTGATTTTTAAGCAAAAGTTTGACATGCAGAAATTTTAAAAAATTAATATTAGCCAGGTATTTTTGATATAAGCAAAAATTCAGACTAAGTAATACGCATATACACAGGGGACATTCTATTTGTAACCATTTGAGAGTGAAGAAAACCACGTAGCTTTAGACTTCATCAAATAATGAGGGAGAGTCTAATATATTGGAGGTTTCATTTAACTAAATTTGAATAATTATGCAATGAATTTACTGAGCATTATGTGCCAATAATGAAGTGATTCGTATTGTATTAACTAATTTTTAGAAGAACCTTCACATAGTGTGATTAAATAGCATGATGCTCATTTTATAAAGGCAGCACTGAAACAGAGAAGTCAGTAACTAGTCCAAGGTCACAGAGCTAATAAGCCACTGAGTCAGGATTTGAACTTACATCTTTCCAACTCCAACCCTTGAAGTTTATAATCTTATAATTGCCTCTAAACTGAATCTGATGATAAGAATGATTCTTAAGGGTGCAAATTGGCCAGCAGAGAAGCCAAAACATTTTTAAAAATACATTTTTTAAATTAAATAAGCATCTCTGTTAATTAAGATAAATAATTCATTGGGTATGTATCATGTGACACCTAACTTGTAAATTTAACATTAATCAGCCCATTTAGAACTGAGTTATATGTTTGTGTGCAGATGTCTTAGAAATACATGTCTAGGGTTAAAATGGTGTTGGGAATTCAGACTAAAGAGACAGAATGAGCTGTGAGTTAAACCAGATTGCTTATATCTTTCAATGGCATGCTGAATTTGAAATAATGCAGTGAATATTTATTTTTCATTTAAAATGATCTCTGAAGTAAAATTTATATCCTAATTCATGGCGAACCACCTTTTCCTCCAGGATTCCGCCAAATTTTGTTTGATTTTAGATGGTGACTGTAGTGAAGTCAGTTATGTTCGCAGCATTCTACAATGTGCTACAAATACTTAGTTATTAATTACAGTTTAATTATTTAATTTAGAAAATACCTTACTTTGTAAATGAGTTCAGTTACATTCTTGGCTCTCTCTATGGATTCATGTGACTTGCATTCTAATATACTTTCTGAGTGAAAGAGAAATGGGTGGTATTATAAATACATCCTGAATTGAGCAAACCCTGGAACACTCCTCTAAGTGTCCCACTGATGTGTGAAGGAGTAAAACACGCTGTCACCCTTCTGCAAGACTAGTATTTATCACCCTGGGGTATATCTAGGTAATGTCTGAGGACTTTTAGGGATCTGAGCTATTCAGGAGGTATTTTAAATGCAGTGTTTCATTTGGATTATAACCTGAAAATTGGTATAAGCATTTTCAATGAACTGCATTTCATGTGGTTTTTGTGGTTCTGTATAGATTCATGATTGTTTCATACCATGTACAGGCTACATAGTGTCTTAGCACACCATAATAATGTTTTTTTGCAGTTGTACATTTACAGAGAAACAATGAACAAATCGTTACACTGGAATGTTTGGCATAGGTGCGCAAAATTCAAATCCATCGGAGCCATAGAAGTTAGTGATGTGACTGGGAAGAGAATGCACTCTGTGGACCACACCTCTGTTCACACCATTCTGCAACAATTTATTCCAATTTAAGTAGAATAGCATATATAGATTTAGATAGATACAGCTCTAGATAGATATTATAAATAGGGAACTCCCTTTATCTGGTCCTGCTATAATTGGTCGAGATACCAGTTTCACTTCAGATTTAATAATTCCAGAGGTCTAATCTTAGGTTCAAGGCAATAAGATGGCTTTATAGAATTATCAAGAGAAACCCTTTTTCTTATTTGCTATTTGTGTATATGGGCAATCTGTTTATCCTAAAACAGGACACAAAGATTTGCGGTTATTAATAACTTTTTGGGAAAACATAGTTATGTAGAATCCATTCTCCACATTATAGTCATTGAAGTTAAATTATAGATACAATAAATGGGAACTAGACCTAAAATATATCTTTTCATTAAACCTGCTATTTAGTTTCAATAAAACAATGTCATTTGAAATTAATGTCATTTTTATATTGTATAAGAACAGTAAGTACATATTTGTACACTTTATATTTAACTTCCATGTGTACACAGTAAATTGATAGTGGAATAAAATAAATTCAGGTCCATATTGTGTATCTGTGAGAATCTTTTTTTTAAAAAGAAATACATATATTGCTCATTTAAATATTTACTAACCCCAAAACATGCCTAAAAAAGTATTCTATTATTCAGAGGTTAAGTCCATAAGCATTTTTAGTTGAAGAATTTAGTTGTCTAATCATATAAGTCACTCAGACTCAGCTGTAGACATTATTCCTGAGGCAGAATATTTACAAAAATATATTTTTAGACGCAACTCCTCATTCCGTATTCATGCCTGTATTAATTCTTATATGTATGTGTGGAGAGCTAAAAATTTGCCTATGTTTGAAAATTTCATCTAGCAAAAACCTGAAGAACAATCATAAAATCTCTTAATGCCTTTTGGTTTCCATAGCTTTACAGTTGGCTTTTACCCCGATTTTATTTTATGTAGGGAGGGCTGCTTCATGATCTGTTGTTTCTTGGAAAGAAACCCCTGGACCCCCTCTCCAGGCACGCTGGGAGTTTTCTCCATTTTAAATCTAGGCAACCTTTGACTTCCCCACACCAAGCATGAGCAGAAGAGACTGGGCAGAGGCACTCTGTGACGGTTATACATAATTCTTTGCTTAATCTGCTTTGCAACTTTAAATTACTCCGCAGCTCCAGGGATCATCTCCTCTTCTGTAGGTATCTATCTAATCTGGGGCTAAAAATTGACAAATAAATGAGGTAAAAGCAAAGCATTGTTCAAAGTAGCCTTTTTACTGCCTTGGAGTTCGGGAATGATTGCTCTCTACGTTGGCATTTGAAAGAAGAATTTGGCTATTATGGTTTTCCTTGTTATTTTTATTAAGCGAATGAAAAAGGATGGTAGCAGTTCAGCCACTGGGGTGTTGGTACAGCAAATTGAGGGGCCCTCAAGGACCTTGATACCCATTTTTGAAGTTCAATTCCAGTCCCTAAGATTAGAGCAGCCCTTCCAAAATGAGGGTCACAAATGCATTTGTGATTTAGACTATTTGTCTGGATGCTGTCAGGGAAACAATTCGCCATTATTGAACAGAGCTGCTGATTTTCTCTTTGTACCATTTTTTCCCCCTTTTGTTTTGGTCGTCTCTGAATGGTGAAGTCTGACAGCAGGGAATTCTAGTTACGTGGTAGAACTAAGAACAGGGAGATGGAAAGAGAAGAAACAAGACACGAGAGAGAGAAAAGACAGCTGTTCAGTTTCATGTGATGTTGATTGTAGTCGCGAGTAATTTAGTTTAATTGGAGTGACTGCCTCGTCCTCAGGCTCTGCGGTGCTTCGCCCTCACTTTGCCCCTGGCCTGTCCCCGAACGATCGTGGCTGGTTGGCTGGGAACAGGCCCAGAGCCCAGAGGAAGCCAGTCCATTCGCTCGGCAGCGGTTCAGGATGCACAGGCCTCATCTCCAATGGACAGGCCTACTCGACTCTCTCCACTCCCTCAGCCACGTCGTTCATTTGCTCAAAAATCCATCTCCACGCCTCTCTCCACGCCGCTCCTGTCCTGTCACCACCAACACGTCGCCATAGCCGCCTCCTTGCTTTCTTCCTCTGTTCTCCGGTTAGACTCAGAGACGTGTTTTCCAGGGATCATCAGATCATGTAATTCTACTTAAAAAGGTTTCGGTGGTTTCCCCTTCTCCAGAACATGACCCCTTGCCGTGACCTGCCCCCAGGGTCCTCCCTGCCTTCCTGTCATCAGCGGGTTCTCTGTCCACCAGGCACCGTGTTTCACTTCCTCAGTGTGCCAAGGTCAGCTGTGATGCCCTCCTTTGTGCCTCCCTCTTCCGTCCATGCCTCACGTGCCACCTCCTTCGGATGCTTTTAGTCTCAGCTTAAACGTGATCTGGTGGCAGCTGCCTTTGCACAAGGCCCGCGCTAACGGAAATTCCGCTTGCACTGCCGCTGCACTCTGTGGACTTGTTCACACCGATTTCGATCTCTCCCACCCACCCACTCTGTCCGAGAGTCTCGTTAGGTTGCAACTAGCCCTATTCTCTATTGCAGATCGTGTACCTACGCAATGATAGACCCATGTAAGGAGCACAGGGAATATGTTCATTAAATAAATGAAGACACCGGCAGTTGTCCATCAGTGGGGAATCCTGGCGTTAGCCCGCGATACGTGATCTCGTGTACAGGTTGACCATGTAGCTTGTCGTGTCAAAGACAACTGGCTGCACGCTCTTAGCTCTCCCACTTGCTGGCAGTGTTACCTCAGGCAAGTTACTTAACCTGTGTGACCTCTCTTTCCTAACATGTAGCATGCAGGTAATGACATCTTACAAGAATGTTGTAAGGATACACAATAACGTGTGATAGGTAGGAGCGTGAACAGTAATGAATAACCTTTGGTGGATGCGTCCTGTGCCAGGCCCTGGGCTGAGAGCTTCATCGTGGCGTCATGCTGACTCTTCGTCAATCCTGCTAGACACAAACCAGCACCCTCACTCTGTATACAAGGAACCTGAGAAAGATGATACATTTAAGGCCAGGCAGCCAGGAAGTGGCAGCACCGGGAGGAACTCTGGACTTCTAATGACAGAATTTAATCTTAGAAGCACTGAGCGGCACCGGTTCTCATAGTGCATGTGGCAGAATACTTCCGAAGGGAAGTACGGAGTTAATACTCGATGGCATGTGACTTCTAAGAGAGACAACTGAAAAAAATAGCTGGCTTTGTTTTGATAGTTTTTGGTTTCCAAGTCTAGTCCCATAAGGCCTGATTGGACTCTGTACCCCCTCTTTGCTGCATTTATCGGATTGTTCCACTACCTGTAGTTTTTGGTAGAGTACTCTCTCGTGTGTTGCATTTTCTCCGGGTCATGGTGAATTGCTCTTTCATGGGCTTGTAATTTTTATTGTAAAACCATCTTCTGTGGGTGTTGTTTTCTTCTGGGAGCTGCCCATGGGCACTGAACTGTGGAAGTGTCCTCACAGAAAAGATTTCTGTTTGCTTCTGCGTGGACTCTGTGGATGTAAGCGCGCAGACCAATTTTATTTGGGGGTTTCTTTACAACGCAGGTAATGCCTGCAAATTTAGACCCAAACCCATTCTGGCATGATCCTCGGGTGAGACTCTGATTGGAGTGCCCCTGCCTGGTCCAGTCGATGGGCAGGCTGCCTCGCAACATTCTCTAGGTTAATGGTAGTGTCATTTACATGGATGGGCTTGATCTCTGAGACAGTTGGATTTATTCAGGGCTTTAGATCTCCATTCCTTTTTAAAGGCTGAAGGATACATATTTTCTCCCTGGGAAGATGTTAAAACTTAGCCCCCACCCTCGTGAGCTATTATTATCTGGGGCTGAAACCCCCATGGACATAATCTACCACTCATTTCTAGAACCTAGATACTACTCTTCCTTTTATTTTTGAGGTAGTTATGGAGTTGAAGTTTTGTGTGTTTTGTTTTATTCAGAATTTCAATGTGTCCGTTGTGAGAGGTGAGCTCTTTTTATAATCTCAGTTCCATCATGTTTCCAGAAATCCAAAGGTGATTTCTGGAAACAGAGAGGCCAAGGTCAGTGACTTCTGGCATGTGGGTGGCACCTGTCACGTAAAGCCCTGGAGAGGATTATGTGGCTGTACAGGTAGGGTGGTGCTGGAGAAGCCGGCACGGAGGTGTGTGCGTTCTGTAGGCCACGAGGAGGCACAGAATACTTTCGAGTGAGTGTACAGCATGGTAAGTTCTATATTTTTAAGAAACTAGCTTGGCAGCACCATAAAGAATGGATGGAACACTGAGCGATCAGTGACGTGGAAATGAATTAGAACGCTATTGAAAATGTCTAAGCCCGAGAGAACTGAGGGACTGACCCGAGCAGGGGAGATGGAAGGGAAAGGAGAGACTTCAGGCAAGAGGAAGCACAGACTGTGCTACACGATGAGGCTCATTGCGCAGGAGAACCGTGGGAGAAGGTACCAAAGACAACTCCCGGGCTTCAGGCCTGGATGATTAGGAGGATATGGGTTGGCTTTATGCCACTTCCTTGGAAGCAGAGGTGGTCGCTGACTACCGGCGTGGCCGTGCCCCATTCCCCTGCTGTAAATATCGCAATGTGTGGCGGTATCTAGGAGAAGCCAAGACTGGTGTGGCTGGGGACGTAGGCAGGGCTGTGGTCTGGCGAACTTGCTTCTGGCTCAGGGTAGTGTTTGACAGTCCTGCTTAGCAGATTACATGGAGTGCACCCCAGCTAGGTGGAAGGCGTCTGATGTTGTGAATTCCATACTTCTTAGGCTGTCAGGAAGAGGGGGTTGAGTCCTTCAGCTACACTCGTGTTACCGCATTCTCTGGCCTCCCAGTTTTTTCACGTGATGGGAGGACAGTGGGTTTCAAGGTGAGCAGCTTTTGCTCTTCTCTGCCTGGCAATGAAAGATTTGGTCCGTAGGTGGAGAAAAGCGAAATTAAATGAAACCGTACAAATGGACTGGGAAAAAGAAGCACTGTGTGCTAGCAGTTTGGAAGCATTTTGTGCTGACGCAGCTCAGTGGGCCCGGGCAGAAATACTCGCACAAATCTGAGGATAAGGCTCCCCTCCCAGCGGCCGAAACTGGCTCAGCAAAGGGACTCGAGAGTCACCGGGTATAATTTACCCTTTCCTTTTTTCCTGTTAAGGAGAGGTGCTTGGTAGCAAATGGGGATCTCACTGCATCGGCCGGTGAGTTCTTTGTTTCAGAGAACAGGGTCTGCGTGTCAGAGGTGGGGAGGGGCGGAGCTGCGGTCACGGTCACGCTGCTGGAGACTCCTCAGAAGTGATCTCCATCAACCAGGGCCCTGTACCTACTTCCCCCAGTTCGTTCCGCCCACGGCTTGCGTTGGCTTTAGGGTTGAAACCCATAAACTTTCTGACTCGAGAAGGGTGATGACAAGCCGGCGTCTGCGCTTCGAAAGCGCAGGTCCCCAGGTGAGCACCTGAGTCCCGAGCACGGTCACAGCGCCGTGGCAGGGCTCCACGGGAAGCTTTGGGGTCGAACACGGCGGTGTTTTAAGTTCAAAAATGTTTGAAGGTCAAGATTGAAAAGGAAAAATCAGTCCTCCTGAGAGTCAGCCATTTGTAAATTGCGATCAAAGAACACTGAATGGGGGTCTGGGGGCCTGGACTCTGGGCTTCTCTGGGCCACCACCCGCCAGTGCATGTGACCTTAAGCGAGTCCCTTAACCTCCTGTGGCCTCTGTTTCTTCAATGGTGAAATGAGGGGGACAACAGATTCGTGGGTCCCGGGCGAAATGCATTCATCCTGGGAAACGTGGGGCGCTGTGTCCAGGCAGCACTCACGTGATCTGAATTTGCAGGACTGGAGCGTCAGGAGTCTGGTTTGCAAAGCTCCCCCGGAGACGCCAACGCGCAGCCGAGGCCGGGAACCGTGGTCCAGGCAGTCTCAAACCTAGAAATATTCCCAAAATGAATTCCTATGTATTCTTCATCCAGACTCACCAAGTGTTGCCGTTCTCTCTGTGTATGTGTGTGCATATATTATTAATAGTAATATTTTTCTGAACTATTTAGGAGTAAATTGCGGCCATTGTGACAGTTCACCTCATAATACTTGAGCCTGCATCTCCTTTATAATCATGGCACAAAGATAAATTTGGGAAATTTAACGTCGATTCCGTATTCTCATCTAGTATACAATGGATTTTCAAAATTTGCCAGTTTTTCTTAGAGTAGTCCTTATATCCAGTTAATTTAAAAATACCTTTTAAGTTATTTGAAATCCTCACACACTTCTAGAACAATTGGCAGTACAGAACAGTTTTATTCCTGAAACACTGGAGAGTAAGTTGCCTGCCGCCGGCCCCCTAGCGCCCCAGCGCGCAGATCCCACAAAGACTCCCTTCACGTGGCCGCAGAGCCGCCATCGGTGGGGGCCGATCCTGGTTCGTGACCACACAGTTCTGCAGTCCTCAGTTCGGCCCATTGTCCCCGTAATACTCCCCACAGAACAAGGTCCGCTTCAGCACCACGCGCCACATTTGCTTGTCCTGTCTCCTTAGTTCGCTCGGCCTGAAACAGTTTCTCCAGCTCCCCTTGACGATCATGACCTTGGTATTTTCTGAAGGTTGCAGGCCATTCATTCTGCAGGATGCCCCTCAGACACGGGTCTGTCTGATGTTCGTCAGGGACGGTACAGGGCGGCGTGTCCCTGTCACTGCGCCCCGTCGCGTGGTGCGCGGTCCTGCTGTGTTTTCTCACCGACGGTCTGCGCGGGGTCGCTGGACGAGGGCGCGGCCTCCCAGGCCTCTCCGCAGACCTGCCACTCTCCCCGCCTCCTACCTGTGAGTGTTTTGGAGGGAGCCGCTTTGAGCTGTGTCTCGTTCACCATCAGACATTCAACTTGCTCACTCCTGGACTCGCAGGTTCCTGTTTTATTCGATGGGGTGTCAGCCATCACCTTCATGATGGATTTTAATGCGCAGGCGTTCCTGATGTGGCAGGAGAAGCGGCTGCAAGCCTTGATGTAGGTCCCGATCATTCTTTGAGCACTTCCTCCTTGCTGTCCGGTACAAAAGCTGTTCCAGGGTTCTCTCGCATGTGTCCTCCCCAGCTCTGGATTCGTCAGCTCTTCCGGCAGCCCTGGCTGTTGGAGAATGGTGTTCCCGCCCGGATGTGGGAATGGGTGTGCTCCTTGCTACTGCCATGCTGTGGCTACAGTGCCAGGGTGTGTGTGTGTGTGTGTGTGTGTGTGTGTGTACCCCCCACACATGCACTTGACACAACACATACACAAGTATCAGCTCACTAACACCCCTATACATATTCAGATATTAAAAATATCTATTTACGTATATGTCTGTCTACCTACTACCTACCTACCTATTGAAAAACACGAGCTGGCACCGATACCTCCAGTTCTCACTCAGTACACCAGCACCACAGGGTCACACGAGTTTTCTCTGCAGATTTGTGTGCAGTGAGAGGTGAGAACCTGCACCCATCACCCTGGCCTGTTGATTCTTTGCTCCCCCCTGGTATCCGCCAATCTCCCACCTCTGCGCTGTCATTTCCTCTCCCATGTAGAGATCCACTTGCCCTGCTTGGTGTCACCCCACGTCACTCCTCTCCCCCGACCTTATGGCCCTGCTCACAGTCTGATACCTGCCCCAGGCTGTGCCCCGTGAGGATCCCCTTCTTTCGGTGCTAGGACTGAGATGCCACTCGTGGGACCATCTCCCTGTGTGGAGCCCTCATCACACCTGCTGGGTTCTGACCCCCGACTCCCACTCTGGGCTCATGCTGCTTGACCTCAGGCACCCCATGCGGGCTGCCCCCCTGGGGACACCCTCTTGCCCCTCTCAGGCACTGACATCCCTCCCCGGGCCATCGGGGGGGCTCCTCCCCTGACATGGGTGCCTCCGTGTCCTGCCAAAAGAAAAGTGTCCCCTTTTCTCCTTGTAATTTAACATTGCAGAAGATGAACTAGGTAGTACAGATTGCAGTCACCAGAAATCTGGGGTTTGGGGGATAGGTTAAATAAGGGCTGTTTAAAAATGTATCATAGAATATTCAACAACCTGGGGAAATAATAATCACCAACTCTTGATAGGGAAAATTTTGTTATATTCAAGCAACGTTTCCATGTTGGTTATAACTCGGAAAAGGCTGCATCTGACCCCGGAGTACAGAGAAAACACCACCACACGTGGGATTTGGGAACTCTTGTTTTGGGCAGGAGGTATTTCATAGCATAAGATGTCTTCAAGGAGGAAGTGTTAGGTCCTTAGAATTGGAAGTGTGAACTACTTATGCTAAGAAGAAGAACCCTGCTCATTCCCCTTAAAAATTTACCTTCAGACGGTGCCTTTAGTGATGGAAGTGTAGGGGTTTAGTGATAGAGCAGAAAGCAGCTGTGAGCTGACGAAATGTGACGTACTAAAACGGGGACCCATGGGCTGTGAAGATCCTCTATGGAGAGTTTTACAAGGAGGTAGGAACTGGGGATCAGCTGGAGGTCTAAGAAATTCTCTGGTATTGGTGTTCATAAATGAAAGCGCTGATTTATTTTAAATATTAGAAGCCTCATATAGATTACCCATTAGATTATCTGTTGTACAGATCATAGATTTTTGATAAAGACAATCATTATAAAACTAGTTACAGGAGTTTCAAGTGATTTTTAAGTTATGATATCTTATGAGTTCTGACATTATCAAATAATTGCAGTGGATGTTTTGATTATGAAGAATTAATGAGACCTTGCTTTGATTCTAATTGTGGGGCTGCCATGTATGCCATGTATGACACAGTGCCCTGTGTCACGGGCCCTGCAAAGGGGGAGAAGTCATTGCCATTAGCCATCGAATATGCATATTAATAAGCAACTTCTCCAGTCTGAAGCCTAAGTCCAGAGCCTTTGATTAGATGTGGACACACGGCTGCTGAATATATGTGTGAAGAATACCCTGGCATGTTAAGCAATTTAAATGGCGAGAACTTTGTCAGTGAGAGGAATTAAAATGGAAGCAGCTTTCGCAGAGTAATTATGTTTTACTGAATTAGCAAAGTAGCTCGCTGCAAAATAGCTCGACCTTGCAGCGAGCCTTTGGGATAGCAGGAGAATGGAGTCTCCCGTCGCCTGCTGAGGCAGCATCTGCAG
Organism: Lyroderma lyra; assembly: GCA_004026885.1. Taxonomy (NCBI): domain Eukaryota; kingdom Metazoa; phylum Chordata; class Mammalia; order Chiroptera; family Megadermatidae; genus Lyroderma; species Lyroderma lyra. The sequence continues at coordinate 73,413 of PVJL010006366.1, read as the reverse complement.
AACTCCGGGGAGTCCCTTTTGAGCCATGTTAGGAAGAAACTCTGGGCCATTAAATCCCTTCTTTCCATTAACAAAAAAAGGGGACACTTTCTGTAAAGCGAGTATTAGCCAGCAGAGGGATTTGAAACATTTGGCAAGATCCTTGCTGAGAAATAGGCTGCGTTTTTGTGTGTGTGTGTTTTTTTAATGTACGTATTTATGGCTGGATTTCCCCCGACCTCATATGTGCTGCCAAAGCAAGTACAGTCTTGAGTCTTGTCCCACTGAGGTTGCAGCCAGCCGCAGGCCATGCAACACAAAGGGGCAGTGCTGGAGGGCTCTTTCTTCATTTAGGTGCTTGTGTTTCCAACATTGATGAAGAAAATCAAGTAATTAACATGTTGATCTGTTTAGTGACAACTAGATATCGATGGTATGACAGAAGTACTGGTTAGCGGTTGTGGAGTGCTTGGTACGTGCCATGTGCTGCTCGCTCTGGGCCAGGCACGTCCAACCTGTATCCCAGGACGGCTTTGAATGCAGCCCAACACAAATTCTTAAAACATTATGAGATTGCTTTTGTGACTTTTTTTTTTAAGCTCAGCAGCTATCATTAGTGTTAGTGTATTTTATGTGTGGCCCAGGGAAGCCAAAAGGTTGGACCCCGCTGCTCTAGCTCTTCCTGTGCATTACCTCATTCACTCCTCACGTCTGTTCTCTGAGATAGTCCGTCACATCGAAGATGTCCTTCTTATGTGGTGAAATCACTGGGTCAGAGGCCATCGTAAAAATCTGGGACCCCCACCTCAGGATAAGGGTAAATGAAAATAAATTCATCACCCAGAAGTGGAAAGAGAGAAAACTTGCATGGCTCAGCCTTGGCACTGGGTGTAGGGCGGGTGCAAAATTAGCCACCCCAACCACAATAGGAAGACACCTCCTGATTTCAGAAATGTTAAAACGTGAATGCTTTTGTCTCTCAATTGATGAAATGGGGATTTTTTTTTTTTTTTACTAACTCCATTTTACAGTTGAGAATGAGGTAGAGAGGTGAAGGTATTTGTCTAACTTTTATTATGTAGGAGAGACTGTACTCTCAACCCCTGAACTTGACCCCTTGTAGAAGATTAGGAGAGTGTCGTGTATAAATAAGGTGAGGAAATGATGATGTATACAGTTACATCAGGAAGAAAATTTCATATATAAGGACAGAGAGTCACAGCAAATTTCTAAGGTATTAATAGAAAATGAGAGTGTTCAGAGGCTCAGCATCTTTGTTTGGTCCTGTCGTCATGCTTTTGCCAAAAACATTTCCAAATATTCGGGGATCATATTATTCCCTAAAAAAAGGGCTTTTTCTTTGATACTGTTGTGGTTGTTCAATTAGAAGTTAAAGCACACAGGGAGTGATATTTCTCTCCACCTTTCTTTATCCCTATTTAGCAAAGGACATGCCACATGCATCTTAAACTGAAAACGTCCCCCTCTAATGTGCACTGTGACTGTGTGAAGACTATTCCCAGTACTAGAACTCATGGTTACATCACATAGCACACATTTTTTCCCCACAGAAAATATTCAGAATTAAAATAACAGAATGGTAATTTTTGAAGAGAAAATTTTATCTCCCCAAGGTGTTTTCTAGACCCTAATTAAATTTCCTCTTTATTATATATTTTTTACTGTATTATTAAACTGGAAGATGATAAAAGTATATCACTGTTGGCTTGCTTTGGGTTGTTCTCACATTATATTTATTATGAATAACATTTTTCAAGAAAATAATATGGTTATGGAACCACCATCTGATGAAATTGGCCTGTGTAAAGATTGGGATGCTTTTCAGTCACTCAAATTAATGGAATTATTGCTTCAAGTTTAGATAACCGGAATTAATTAATTCCTGCTGACAAGGAGAAATTTCTGTAGTTTCCTTCCTTTTTATGCTTCTCAAAGGAGAGTGTCCCACCGATTTCAAACATTGGTGTTATTAGGCTTTTCATTACAGTACGTATTTTTACATTTACTTTATCAATAGAAATTTTTTCAAAATAGGGAGGCCTATTAGCGGCTCTTAGCTGAATCCTAAAATGTCTCCAATTGGGGGCATAAACTACTGATTGCTTTCCATTCTCTTGTTTATACAGACTCAGGTCCTACTTCGCTGGGCACTGCGTCTGTACTGCTGACCAGGGCCCCATCCCTGCTCTAAACCGTCTTACGTCCTGGGGTGCAGACATGTAAATACTTACCATTGATGGGGTATGCCCTACAGTAGGGTTAATTTAAAGTCATAGGTTGCCAGCCCCGTAAAAAATTACCATTCAAATAGAGTTGATGGAGAAGTGATGTGAACGTGGACGTCGCAGATGAAGAGACATTTACCAAGTGGAGTGCAACCCACTTTGCAAAACCAGGGAGTGTCTACGCAGTCACGTGTAGCCGGCTGGGGCCGCACCGCCTGGCCGGCCGGCTGGGTGGGTGCTGGGTGCTGCGGGCCTTAAAGGAGGGTGGTGAGTCTGCAAAGCAGCTGGGATCCGATTAGCGGGCGCTTCGTATCTGATACCAAATATGACAGTAACTGTAATCTCAGGACGGCTTCCCAGCCTTTGTTTGAATGGTTTCATCTTTCTGTGCCTTATCTCCGTTTTGTGAGCTTTTGAGTTTTCATGGGCGCTCTGGCTTTGTGGTAGGAAAACCACACGGAGAGGAATATTCCAGTGAAGGCTGTGTCCCGGGGCCAGCCGGGGTGGGCAGCGCTCATTAGGCTCATGCATTTGAAAGCACGCACAGGATTTCATAGTCAGGAAATGTGCCCAGGGACTTAAAGGATTAAAATTCTGAGGGATGGCTGCTGAAGTTTTCTGCCCGGGCTCCCGGGACGTGTGCCGTGCTAGGAAATGGTGGAGAAATTGCTAATGAACGATGCCAGAGGAACCCTCCATTTCAGCCTGTCATCCCGGAGAAGGTCTGGGGAGGGTAATGAGGCAAACAATCAAGTTGTTATAGTCAGAAAAGGTTACAGCAGCTTCGGGCATGACTGTGTGTGCTTCTTGGGTACTGGGATGTCATGCCAGTAATAAGCAATCTGCAGTCCAGAGAAAAGAAGCAATTAGACCTCTGCATTGGGGAAAGGCTGCCCGGCTTCCCAATGGACGTGAAGACTGAATTCTTTTACTTTGAGGTTGTACTGAGTCACGGAGACTCGAGCCAGTTGTGAGTGAATCTTGTCAGTCTGTCAGCAGTCTTTATTGAGTTTCTACCATCTGCATACCACGTAATTGGTTTAAACAAGCCCTTATATGTTTAGAGTATGTGCTCTATGATGCCGGTGAGTAGTTTTCATTCCCTAGCCTAACCGACTGTACTATGCTTTTGTTGAGATTTAGGTTTGGAATAGACCATAAATTCCACAGAACAACCGGTTTGACTTGGTCAGTAGCAATGCAACTGTGAGGGGGAGGTGATCCCACGTTGGTCATACCAAGAAAATCGTTCAGGTTGTTGAAATGTTTGTGTACTTCATGAGTGCTTTTGGTGCAATTTGGAACCCATTAGCAATGTATTAGTCAATACCTCTTTCATGCTAGGCACTGCCTTCCATGTTGAAGATATAAGGGTTGAGAACAGCTAGTTATTTCTCTAAAACAGGCATGTCCAACCAGTGACCCAGGACAGCTTTGAATACAGCCCAACACAAATTCTTCCAACATTACGAGATTTTTTTGCGACCTTTTTTTTTTTTTTTTTTTTTTTTTTTTTTTTTTTTTTTAAGCTCATCAGCTATTGTTAGTGTGATCATATTGTATGTGTGGCCCTAGACAATTCTTCTAATGTGGCCCAGGGAAGCCAAACGTTTGCACACTGCTGGTCTAGAATTTTCCCATCTCTTAGCCAGAGGGCTAAATGATAGAATCCTGGGGGTGGGGTTGGGGCGGAGTGTGGGTGCCACGTGCACATAGAACACCCTCCCTGGTCATTCTTATTTTCTCGTGCTCCTCCACATACTCTTTGTTCGTGTCAGAATCTCTCTTTCAAACTAAGAATATATGCCATTGACCCTTGAGCAACATGGGTTTGAGCTGAGCAGATCCACCTCTATGGGGATGTTTTCAATAAATACATACAGTACTGTAAATGTATTTTTCCTTCTTCATGATTTTCTTAGAATGTTTTCTTTTCTCTAGCTTACTTTATTGTAAGAATACAGTATATAACATGCAAAATATGTGTTAATTGACTATGTTATTGGTAAGACTTCTGGTCAATAGTTGGACTATATTAGTAGCTGAGTTTGGGGGGGAGTCAAAACTTACCTGAATTTTCAACTGTGTGTGTGTGTGTGGGGGGGGTCAGTGCTTTCACCCCCACATTGTTCAAGGCTCAATTGTACTATTAAAAGTGATGAAAGAAGGTAATTTAGGTGTATAAACAAACTTTATTTAGCATTTCATGAAGCAGACAGCCTCCATCCAGAATATTACAAAACGGGGCAGGAGGCTTTTATAGGATAAAGAACAAGGAAGAGAACACTAGAAAACATCTGATTGGCTGGGGCCACGCAGTCAACCCTGTTTGGGGCGTGAAGGGACAGGGAAGTACGGATAGAGCCCAGAGCTGGTCTGGACTCGGGGGCTTGGCTGACTGGATACACTGCATTTCTGGTCAAGCGAGCATTTACAGGGATGCAAAATGATCTAAGTTTCAGTTTGCTGACACTGTACCCTGGCGCATACAGCTCCATCAGGGGCCGAGGAAGTTATCATAACAGTACACATCCCCTTGGGGCTTGGCTGACATTGATGGTTGAGATTCTGTAGGTCTGGGATGGGTCCTGAGACTCTGCATTGCTGCCCTTCTTCTAGGTGATGCTGAGGTTCCTAGACTGCAGACCACACTCAAAGGGCTCCCCTTGGATGGAAATATCCTCAGACAAGCCTGTGATGATGCTGTACACCCAGTTCTTTTCCAGGGGGCTGTCAATTTTTTATGGATAGGACAGTATGTGGCAAAAACAAGGAAACAAATAGCAAGGTAGAAAGACATAGTCTTAAATAGGTAAGCATGGTGCAGAACTGACTTTTCTGAAGAAATAAATCTTGGGGAGGAAACTGTAAGAAAGAGGCAGGTGACATGTCGAATCAGTGCTGACACGTGAGTGCAGATGTAGCGTGTGGTGGGGAGATGACAATGACTAAGTAGCATGGTTTACTCTGGGGATGTGACTTATCTTCCAGGCCAGCAAACTTCAGGGTTTTCCTGGGATTCTTGGTTCACACGGTTGACTGAAAGGGTGGAACGTAACACGTTTGTAAATGGTAGCAGAAATTGTGAGAGTCGTGAACCATTTACTCATATTTCTGCTGCTCAGCAAGTTCATAATTTGCTTTACCCATCGGGGCAGGGGGGAGTAGCGGTTTTTGGCAGAGGTAAGTTTCCTAAAGATTTTTAAAAATGGGTTTACCTTTGTGAATTTGAGGCCTAATTGTAAATAAACTCTGGCTGCCTTCACATCAGCAGTCTTGGGTTAGTCAAGAGCTTTACTTCTGTGTATCACACATAATCTTTCAAAAATGGCTGAAACGATGTAATCAGCAACTTTGAGCTTGACAGACGTGCCCAGGAATCAGGACCTGTTTCTCTTTGTCCTTATGTCCTATCCTCAACTAAATGATGACTGTCCCTCTGGAGGAAGTGCTTATTGTATCTTCTAAGCCTTTTCAGGTTGTTACCATGCTTGCCCTTTGCATATTACCTATATTTTGCTCCTTTTCCCTTGTATTCCTTTTTTTCCCACTTTTAGTCAGAGATCAATACTTCTAGTTCCTGTGATTCCTTTTTTTTTCCTTAGAAGTTGCAGTAGCTTGTTGTTAGGAAAATGAAGTACAAAAAACTTTTAATACCGTTTGAACGAAATCTGGAACTGGCTAAAAATACATCCTTGCACAATGATTTCAACTTGGCCGACTACAATACAAGCGTCTACTGAGGGCTGGTACTTTTAGAACTGAATATAAATTCAACTCCCCAAAGACACGCGAGAAAGGTTGCAAACCAAGTGCCGCTTTAAAATATGGATCACGTCTGCGTGTAGCTGCATTTTGTATCTTTTACGAACATTTCCTTTAGGAGTAGACATCGGTGAGCACCAGGGAATGGAACAAGAAAGTAGCAAAAACATTCTTCAGGCTTCTAGGGCAGGCCCATGTCATCAGAAAAAAAAATCACAATAAAGAGAACACTCGTCCAAAAAAAATACGCTATTATCCGATTCTTCTACCTTCCAGATCTTCTGAACGAGAAGCCGTGGGTTCTGCATTTTCAGTGAGCATCCCGAGTTAAATGTTTGCAAACTAACAAATTAGATTGAAGGGGGAAGTCTGCTGGAAGCGTTACCCTGGGATTAGCAAGGCGGCTCTTTCAAGAATGGAAGGTAACAATTAGCTGAAGGAGTCATCTATCCATTCTTCCAACCCTTGGTGATATAGGGATAATAAAATCATAGGTAACTATTATCAGTGGTCTGAAATTCATTGTAGAATGAGAGAGGTGCTCTCTGGCCGAGTGTACATTAAGCTTAATCAACACCTTTGCAGTGCCAGCTAAAGGAGACACCTGGAAGTGTCCGTGAAACAGGTCTGGTCTCAGTTTAAGTCCTATGCGCTACTTCTGGTGTCCTGCGTGTCACAGGTTGTTGCTATTCATTATTGCTTTTGATGGGACTCAAGACAGCACTGTCTTTTCCTCTCTGGAATTTATCACCACAGTTAACTCCTGGGTCGTCTCCTGGACTCACAAGAGGGCCCGTTTTAGGAGAGAGACAGTTTGTTGTACTGTCCCCACCATCAGGAGAGAACATGGAATTAGTTATTCCTTTAGTACCTAGACTTTTAAAGCAGAGGCCCAATCTGGGGGTAAGTGGTGGGCCAAGATTAAAGTGGAGGCACTAACCACTTATCCCCTTAGGGTTAAGGGGACTGTGGCCCAAGACAAGTTCCCTGTCCAGGTGTCCCTCTCTGGGCTGAGGCTGGCTGGCAGGAGGCTTCATATCAGTCATGCCTCTGGGAGTGCAGCTTGTCTACTGCTGGGCTCCCGTCCAAACACCAAGGATGCTCTGACTTTCAGAGCATCCTCCCAACAAGCCACATGTGAGCCACAGCCAGGGACCGGTTTCTGGGCTCTTCCAATGATTTCCAAGGCCCTCTGGGGTCGGGACGACAGCCTCACCCTCACTCATTCACCTCTCTCAAGGTGTCCACATCAAAAGGGGCTCACTCCTTGCTGGCTTATTCTTTGCCCCTGAGAATGTTCTAGAAGCAGAGACACTCTTTGTTGGCTGCGTTGTCTTTCCCAGCAGAGCACAATGTAGGGACTCTCAAATAAAAAAGAGAAGGGATTTATTGCTATTCAATTCCTCCTCTTGAATCAATATATAACCTACATATTTTCAAAAATGTCAAGGTGCTTATTTTTCTCTTTTCCGAAGGTGAGGTAATCAAAACAGTAAAGAAACCTACTTGTCCCCTAACAGCGTGTGTTACGTCAAGGGAGGCAGCACCGTGATGAGACGTGCTGTCAGGAAATGAGGAGCGTCCCACTGGGGGGCACCTCCTCTTGCTGAAGGGTCACCATGTTTCCTCTTCATCAGAGATGCACTTCGGGGTCCCTTGGTGGGCACAGGAGACTAGTAGGGTTAACAGCGTACCGAGTAGTTAATTCCCACATTTCATTAAAATAGAATTTCATTGGGAAATAAAATAATAAAGGGGAATTAAAAATAGAATTTTAGCCGGATTTTTATCAAAGGAAAGGTTTTTTTTTTCCCGTCAGAAACCTCCTAACTCTCCTTGTGCTTTTCACAACACACCTGTCCCTTCATTGACGAGTTTACTTTCCTCAGTCTCTGCGTGACTTGTGTCGCCACTGACGAAAGAACCTCGTAACTAGGGTCTTTTTCTGTCTATAAAAGTACCTGCAGCCTTGCAGGAGGCACATCTTCCGTTTCTCCTTCAAACCATTCTCCATCCTTGATCGTAATTGCCTAATTGAACCCATTCTCTACAGATCTCTGTGCCTGCCCAGCAGTTCCCCAGGTGGTTAGAAATGTTATTTGAAAGACACAGATACAGATGCATGTTATGCAATTAATAGGCCTTCCCGAAGTAGAACCAATCGACCGTTAAAATGAATCCGTGCTGTCCAAGCGCTCGCTCGTGTGCGCGTTCTCTCTCTCCCTCCCCCACCCTCCCTCCCCCTTCCTCCCCCACCCTCCCTCTCCCCTCCAATAACCTGGCCCAGGGGCTAAAGAGATGTGAGAATCTGTCTCTTCAATCCCATTCTGTTTTAAGTGCCAGAAAAGAACAGGACCAGATAGTGATTTCCTGTTCTCAGCGACACACGTGCAAATGCTTCCATCCCAAGCATGCCTCCTGTCGAGGCTGCTGAATCAGGAGTTGCACCACTTACAGTAGAAAATGGAATAATTTGCCTACTCCAACCCAGAGAGACGCAGCATCTTGCAATGAGTGGCCTGGCCGTCCATTTAAATAATAAAGTAAAAGCTGGCCTGGAAGTGGCGGGGATTTTTGTTTGCAGGAAATAGTGTAAGTCTAAGCACTTGATGGCGTTGTTTCCCAGCTAGAGTCCTAGGGCTATTTAGTTAGTCATGGCAGTAACAGGACCGGTTTTGTGTCAAGATGGAGCCACAAGCGCCAGGCAGAAAGAGAGCAACAAATATTAAATGGTGTCAACTGCCAGCGCGAGTCGATTGTAACCGGTGGCACAGGGAAGACAGAGCGTGCCAGGAGCATTAGCAGTGAGAGGCCCAGCCGTCGGAAAACCTCTGAGGGCTGTGACAGCTTGCATTCCCTGAGATCCTTACTGAGGAAGGAGAGAAAGAATAATTTATGAGCACTGGAGTCCTGACCTGTTTATGTGTTGTTATCTCTGTCAGTTGGAGTAATTACTGGCCTTACAGTATTATGAATGTATGTTCAGAATAACACACACTCCTGGGTTACCCGAGTGAGTGGCCTGCTTTCACGCACAAATCCTGGAGCAGAAAGGGAAAAACACTAAACTTTCTGGCTGAGGTGTTAACATCCAAGGGAGATAGGCTGCCCTAGAGGTTTCTCCCGAAATTAATGCTGTAGAAGCTCTTCACGCTTCCCCACAATCAGATTCTGTTCTCCAAATGGTATTATGGTAATTCCACTTACTGAGCAGCTACTGTTCAGGTGTGGCAGGAGACTCCCATGCTTCCTAGTTCAGTGCTCACAGAGGCCTTGAAAGTAGACACCATCATTGTTTGCATGTTACAGAGGGGTGAGGTGTAGGCACAGGAGGCTAAGTAACTAGCAAACAGTTGGAAAAGTGGGGTCAGGAGTCAGACTCAATTTTACCTGATTCCAGAGCTTGAGCTTGAATCACTCTGCTATGTTGTCTCATGTAGTAGTAGGAATCATCATCATCATCATCATCATCATCATCATCATCATCATAAAACAAATGATAGTTACAGCATCCTTAGCTAACATTTGTTGGGTACTTACTATGTTCTAGACAGTGGGCTAAATGTTTGGGTAGATCGGGATAGGGTAACTACTGTAACAAAAAACCCCAAGTCCTTAATGTCTTAACACAATACAGTTGATCTTTGAACAACAGGGGCTGCTGACCCCCCCATAGTTGAAAATCCATGTACACTTTTGACTCCCCCGAAACTTAACTGCTAATAGCTTAGTGTTGAGTGGAAGCCTGGCCAATAATATAAACAGTCAATACATATTTTGTGTGTTATATGTACTATATACTATATTCTTATAACCAAGCTAGAGAAAAAAAATGTTAAGAAAAATCATAAGGAAGAGAAAATAAATTTACAATATTGTACACATTTATTAAAAAAATCCACATGTAAGTGGACTCATGCAGTTCAGCCTTTGTTGTTCCAGGGTCCATGGGAACAAGTTTTTGTGTTTTTCTTTCTTTTTTTTTTTTTTTTTTGCTACCACATGTCATAGCCAATGAGGTAAGCAGAGGGTAGGTGTGTGGTGGGGCAAAGGCTCTCTGCTCCACGCAGTCATTCGGAGAACCAGGCTTCTTCCCAGTGAATGTTCAACATTTTGTCTCCAAAGTTACCAACAAAGGAAAGAGAGAGAGATCCTGAGGAAGACATGCCTGCTCCTAACTGCCTTGGTCCAGAACTGACGGAAGGCTTGGCCCCACATTCTGTTGCTGACAGCTAGTTACATGGCCCACCCAGATACACAGTTGTAGCCAAGTGTGTTGTAACCGTGCCCAGGAGGAGTGAAGCTTTTGATGAGCATCTAGTTCATCTCTGATGTGCCATTTTACCTGTGTTAGTTTATACTTCACACCAAGTTTATAAAGTTGTTCTTTCCATGACACAGATGAGGAAACTGAGGTGCAGGGATGTTCTACTATAAGATCACATGGCAAGTAAATGTTAGAGATGGGACAATGAGGGAAAATGATTGATCCTCTCACACTACAAAACAAAATAAAACAGCTTTATGCTATACCTGTTGATCATTTAATGGAATCTTATCACCAGCATTGTCCTCTGCAGTCATTCCCTGGATCCAATAGTTCTCCAGCTCTACCTATTTATTGCAGTTCCCTGAATTAGCTTTCTTATTTCTGGGCCTTGGTGTGAGCTGCTGTTTGTTGTTCTCCTGACTTGGGCCACTCTGACGCCTCCTTCATGTGTCAGCTTCCATATCACTTCTCCAGAAACTCCTCTGATTTCCAAACCTGACTTAGGGCTTCTGCTCTGAGCTTCCTTAGTGTCCTAGGGTTCCCTGATCACAACACTTGTTACACACTTGTTACAGTGTTTTCACATTCAGTTAGGGGCTTTGTCTCCCTTGCCATAGGCTAAGTTCTACCAGGGCAGAAATTTCACCTTATTTATCTCTGCATTCTAGCATCTAAGATGCCTGGTATATGGTAGGGGCACAATAAATGTTTGTTAAGTGAAAGAATAGATAAGTGACTCTCCCGGTATGCTGAACCTACTCTTACCCTTCCACGGCTGTTTTCTCAATAGGTCACTATCTCTTCTTCTATGTATCCAAATTCATATTTAAGTGGATTTGAGGGCTCAAATCTGGTAGGTACTATATTTAGCCTAGGGCAGATTCAAAAAAGAAAAATGCTTACCCAGTACCTCCCAGTGTAGGGATACACAGAAATGGGTGACTTTGAATTATGACTCAGTACGGTAAGTGGTACGGCGGAGGTCCTATGAAAGCACACAGGAGTGACATGGGAAGTGAGGAAAGCTGCATGGAGAAGGAGACCTATGAGCCAAACTTTAAAAATGTCTACCAGGTGGAGACAGAACAAGGCCATCCAGTGAACAGTGCATCACATGGACAAACCAGGAAGGCGTAAGGATTTCCTTTTTGAAGACTCATAAAAGACAACTCAATAGGCAAATGGTTTGAACAGATATTTCATGAAAGAAGATGTAAGAATGGGTAATGATATTTGAAAAGATACTCGGGCATCACTAGACATTAGGAAAATACAAATGAAAATTATAGTGGGATACCTCTAGGTACCCATTTGAATGGCCAAGATGAAAGAGATTTAAATACTGTAAGTGCTGGTGGGCAGGGAGGTGGTGACTGGAACTCTCATGTGGAAACACGAAATGGTACGATCATGTTGAAAAACGGCCTGGGGGTTTCTTACAGGATAAAATATATTCTTTCCCTAAGACCCAGCCATTCCACTCCTAGGTATTTATTTACCCAGGAGAAATTTTAACAATTTATCTTCACAAAGATTTGTTACACACATTTTTCTAGTAGATTTATTCATAAGAGCCCCAAACCTCACATAACCCAAATGTCCCTCAGTAGAAAAAATAATTACACATCTAGATAATGAAATATTCTTACAGAATGAAAACAAATTGCTTATATATCCAACAGCATGGATGAATCTCAAAAATGTTCTTCTGAGTGAAAGCAGCTGGGCACAAAGAATACCTGCTGCATGATTACATTGGATGACGTTTTTAGAATGGGCAGAACCAAACTACAGTGACAGAAAGAATGTCCATGGTTTCCTGGGGCCAGAGATTGGGAGTGAATGACTAAATCGGCAAGAGTGAGCATTTTGGGGTGATGAGAATATTCTACATCTTGATTGTGGTAATAGTTACATGGCTGCAACATGCATTTTTAAAAAAACTCTAAAAAAAAAAAAATTCATGTCAAAAAAAAAAAAAAACAAACAAACTCTAACTGTATCTTGGGTAGTAGAAACAGCAGAAGTCCCTTACGGAGATAATTCTTGACTCAGGCAAACAGGTTGACGTGTGGATTTCCAAACCCCAAGTGCTTTCCTGTATTAGGGTCTTTGAGAATGCTGTGCCCTGTGCTAGGACTATCCAGGCCCGTCTATATGGAATGAAGTTCTCCTGACCTTCTATTGCACCCTTTTAGTTATGTCAATCTATCTAACTAGATGACCTTGAACTGTCCTGCTCTGAACCTTATCATTTTAGAAATCTTTCTTTCAGGTCTTTTCCTTATTCAGTCTTGTATTATAGTTGTCTGTGCCCCTTCCTTGTCCTGTAAGCCACCTGAGGGCAATGGCTCTGTACCTTCCCAAGCATATTGCCTAATGGTGCATGTGATCGTGGGTGTTGTATAGATTTGGTGGCATAAATGAATTGCAATGAGCTGGTAATTGATGGGAGATGTGTGGAGTCACTTGTTTTGAAAGGGATCTGGTATTTTTCACTGCTGTTGGTGCAGGTGTTCACAATGGAATCAGGAAGATTTGCTCTTGGATTAGATTTTAAAATGGAAAGAGCTACATGTGAGTTGAGCCCAGAAGGATCTGTGACAGCTTTATAGAGACATATGGCAGTTGGGTCATGAAATGAGAGGGTTGCCAATGCAAAACTGTAATTTGTTCTGGGGAACTTCTAAAACAAAGGGAAAATAATTCTGCTTTTTGTAAAACACGAAAGCTGATAGATGGTAATTATTTTCTGCTTGGCTGCAATTATGACTTTATAACATAATGCAGTATATTAATGACTGCTGTGTTAACTGGAGAAGCAGGTATATTAAGAATATCTCTGAGATTTTAACACTGGTAAGGTATTTGATTTCATAACTTTATGGAAAATAGCATGAAACATTATTTTTCAGTGCCTTGGCTTTTCTCCTCAAATTTGATTAGTGAGTTTATAGCCTTATCATCACAGAGAATCAACTAATTGACAGATTTTTTTAATTTTATAATTTGTTCCAAGAAATGCTAAACCTGAGATTGGAAAGATGTAAATGCTGCCAACCCTGGTTCCCAAGGAGAGAAATCTAACACAATTGTTCTCCTCAAGTGCCCCCTTGGCCATGGGTCTCTTGGTTATGAGGTGACTGAAAAGTATTTCTGTTCGATGTAGACACAGATACATCTAATTTGGAGCTTATGATTCTAGAACCCAGACTCAGGCCTTCGTGTGGTTCTCAGCACCTATGTCTGTTTCTCACTTGTGTTGGAGGATATTATTCCCTTACACCCTCTGGGAGCAGGTGAAGGTAACAGGAGAGCACAGCTAATGTCAGTCCTTTGCGCTGGGTACTGGTGAGAGTCCTACAATCATCATCATGATGCAAATAGTCAACATTTATTGAGTGTCAACAGTGTGTAAGCACATCACCACTGACCCTATCAGGTAGGAATTATTATTATCCCCATTTAACAGGTGAGAAAACAGAGTGGGGTTCAGTAAGCTTGCCCAAGATTACATACTAGTAAATGTTGGGATTTGAGCCCTAAATATTTCATACTGGGGTCACTGTTAAAAATGTACTCTCTTACTGCTAGAATCTTCGGCCCTAAAGTAAGATTAGGAAGAGCTGAAGGTACTCTCACAAATTAATCGAACAGTACTTTTGAACACACCCTCTGCTCCAAATAGCTTTTGGCTCAGGATGGGAGAAGATAATTCATATCTGGCCAAAGTGGGAAACATGGTTCTTTTCTGTCTTTGAAGTAAAGTTATAGCCTTTTGAGGCTGTATGTATTTATACAACTGTAATCCTTACTTTTGCCCTCCTAGTCTTTGGACTTGAAAAGTTAGTTTTAATGAAAATCTGGTTTTAACAGAGTCAATGTATATGCACCCCATCCCCAGAATGTACAAGGTTATGATTTTACGTATTTGTCACAAATGACAGCAACACCTATGTGTTATTGAAGTGCGCTTTTCTAATGCGGAGAAATGGACTGCACCGGGGACTCTCAAGGTGGAGATACACAGCTCATGCTCAGTGAAGCAGGGGGACATATATTGCCCCTCTGCCATGCTGTGACGTGCATATATTCCATTCGAGGGCCTTAAATCCAGAGAGAGAGTAAAAGAAAATACAGACTTCATGTGATGGCTTTTACAGCAGTTTCTGTTGGCTCAATGCTATTTGCATGGAGTCCAGAAAGCTCAACTGCTTCTTCAAAAGAGGAATATTGTTAAAACATTATATTTTATAAGTCTTTTTCTCTTGCAAGTTACATTTCCCTAAATTGCCCAGAAATCCAGGGAGATTTTTAATAAATAATAACTCCAGGGAGAGAGTTCTCTACTCCAGTTTAATAATATGGGGTGTGGGGAAAAATTTTAAGTTACTTATAAATTATGAAAATACCTTAAGTTCAAAATTTTATTTCCTAAAGACATAGTCTTAACAAAACATATTTCAAATAACTGTTTAGTTTTGTTTTTCTGGCATATTTCCTTCCATGCTTTCTGTGGTAGCACTTTACAAATGAAAAGAAATCTGCCTCAGGTTAATGAATAAATTCTGTGGGCAGATTCTGTTCATTTTATTCACAATAGCAACAAAACAAAACCCCAAGAGTTATAATTTTTTTTGTTTTCTGGATGGTGCATGGACAGTTAAAGCTAATGGAACTGTCAGGGGCCAGGTTGAGGGTACCAGTGGCTCACGGGAAATATTTGCTCCACATACCAACTAAGCCTGGTGTCGGAACTGTGTTGTTGAACCAGAGAGATCAAACATTACCCCACATCAGTGGAAATATAAGTGTGAAGAGAGGTGTTAAAATTCTGGATATCAACTCCCTTGGCAACACTAAACTGATTTCAAGATGGCTTTAAAACCAAGGGTTTGGAGCCAGAATTCTAGCTATTGTAGATTCAACCATTGTGACCACTGAAACAGTAGAAGATGACCTTGTAAATGAGTATTTTACATTTGCTACTTGTCAGTAGCTTTAGTTTTAAGAAGGGAAAACTGAGAATTAAAGAAATCTGTCAGTCCTGATTAAGTTCAGTTGGCATGATAGCGATACAGTTCTCTCTCACTGCTCAGTGCTGGAAGTTTGTATTCCAGGGCTGTGGGGGGCTCAGGCGTGCTCTAGGTCATTGCTTCGCCTTTCCTAGGGTGGTTCAAGATGACGCGTGGAACTCTAGCTAACACGGAGGAAGGGGTTAAAAACCAGATAAGGAGTACTTGACATGTTTTTGAAGGAATTTTGCAAGAACTTGACTCATGCAACTTTTCTTTACAGCTCACCTGGCCCAAACTTAATTCTGCAGCCACACCAAGCTGCAAAGGAAGTTGGGAAATGTAGTCTTAAATGTGGGAGTCGTCTACTCAACTAAAAATCAAGAGTTCTGTTACTAACCGAGAGGAAAGGAAGGATATTGGGGGGTAATTAATCTGCCTGTAATCTCCTTTTCAATGAGATTAAGTGATTGCTTAGGATCACATTTTCTAATGGCAGACATTAGAAGTAGGTCTTCTGATGGTTCAGTGCTCTTTGAATCAAAAGTGACTATTTAAATGGGAGCAATTTATACAAAGAGGGAAACGAGCCTAAAGGCCGTTACGATTTTGATGTTGGATTGGAAAGTTTGGTTTTAAGCATTCTTCCACTCGTGAACTTTTGTCTATTATGACATGATTCCTATTCTGTTTAGTTTTATTCTTTCCAGTTTAAAATAGGAAAAAAAAAATCTCTCAGACACTATTTCATAGTTTCTCTTGCTTCCCTAGCTTTTGATACCCGTTCCCTTCACTTTCACCCGATGACCCCGTCTTCTGTGATTTCACTGAGGGAATAAAGGCGATCACAGGAGAATTTCCGCCATCTCCCACCATCACACGCCCACCTGCCCCTGGATCCACGCGGGTAGCCCTCCCTTGCGTTACAGTAGATGAACAGTCTTGTTCCTTTCCCAGCCCAGCTAAACCCTCGTGCCCTAGATCCCAGCCCTTCTTGCCTCCTCAAGCACTTTGCACCACAGTTCTGGGCTCTGTCTCCTGAGCCATGTTCTCCTTACCTTTACAACCATCCCGCCAGCACCCAAACATACTCTAAAACCTCCCTTGACCAAATCACCCCCTCTAGACCAGATTTCACCTCCTCTTTCAAGTAGTTTCTGCTCTCCCTGAAAGAGGGAGCTTATGTTTCATAGGTATTCCTTGGACTTGGAGCCCCAACATTCCACTGAGACCCTTCATGTTGAGGTTCCCAGGGATTTCCATCTTGTCAGATCCTTTGGGCATTTCTCCATCTTGGCTGTATTTGACCTATCAGTAGCACTTGGCCTAGTTGTTCACTCCCGCCTTCTGGAAGCAGTTTTTACTGGGAGTGGGTAACTGTCGTCTTCCTTTGTGTTCTTCCTCTGCTTTTGCTGTGCCTTCCCATTTTTCTTTGCTGGCTCTTTCCCTCCCTGGGCTAAAGATTTTAGGGGCTTTCTAGGGCTCAGCCCCAATGGCCGTTTTCTCTCCTTTTCCTATGTGCTCTGCCTAGGTGATCTCAGTCACTGTCATGGCTTTAAAAGTCATCTGTATCAAGGTCGTTCTGAATTTATATCATCAGCCCTTTCCTTTTGCCCGGGCTCCAGATTTCTATGTCTAACTCCATCCTCAGCATTCCCACTTAGATGTCTAAAAAGCATTTTCAAATTAAACTCTTCAGAATAGAACTCTTAGTTCTCTTTCCCCCCCACCGTTCCTCCCTCTCGTCTTAGTAAGTGGCACCATTCACTACGTGGTTCAGGAAAATAAACAAATACTGGGAATTATCTTTGATGCTTCTTTGCCCCACAGACCTCACACTTAATATATCATAAGGTCACACATCATCTCCCAACTCAAAATGTATCGAGAATGTAATCAGTTTCATCATGTTCATCATTACTGTCCTAATCCAAGACCCCCATTTAGAGTCCTAGCTGGTTTCTCTGCTGCTCATCTTGCCCACCCTCAAGCCAAGAGTTATCTGACTAAACTGTACATCAGGTCATGTAAGTCACTTTTCTGCTCACAGTCCCTCAGCATAAAACCCCAGCTCCTTACAATGGTCTTCAAGGCTTGCTTTGATCTGCCCTCTTCCACAGCTGCTCTCGGCCCTGCCACACTGGGTTTTATGCCTCAAAACTACCAAGCTTGCCGCCCACCTCAGGGCCTTTGTACATTGTTGTCCTTGGTGCCTGGAAAGCTCTGCCCCCAGGTATCTTAAGGACTGCTCCCCCATTTTGTACAAGTTTTCATTCTGCTATCAGCTTCTCAGCTATCAGGCCAACCATGCGTTTGCACTCCACCTTGACCTTGATCTCCTTACCATGTTTATTTTAACTCAGAGCACTTACCAATCACTATACAACACTGCATTACTTGTGCACAGGATTTTTTCGTTGGTTTCCTTATTGTCTATCTCTACTACAGTGTAAGATCTGTGCAGGCAGAGGCTTTGTCCTGTTTGCTATTTTATCCCCTGTGTCTAGAAAGGCTCAAAGTGTGTGTGTGTGTGTGTGTGTGTGTGTAACATGTGAATGATTGACTCTAAAGTAGTGGTTCTCAACCGGTGGGTGGCAACCCTTTTGGGGGTTGAACGACCCTTTCACAGGGGTCACCTAAGACCATCCAAAAACACATATCAGATAATTACATGATGATTCATAACAGTAGCAACATTACAGTTACGAAGTAGCAACGAAATTAATGTTATGGGGGTCCCCACACCATGAGGAGCTGTGTTACAGGGTTTCAGCGTCAGGAAGGTTGGGAACCCCTGCTCTAGAGCCTCAGAGACACTTGAGCTAGTTCACTGCAGGAAAATGAAAATTCCCTTCTCTGCGTTTACTCTGTGCCGAGCCGCCTGGCCCTTACGCTGCTTTTCTTTCTGGACGGATAAATCCATGTGCAGTAAGGTCACCAGCAGCCGGGAGGCAAAGGCCGGTCCGATTCCCGCATTACAGGGTTTGCCTCCCAAAGGTGGCCCTGCGGCCGGAACGCCCGCCCGGCGTAGCCGCTGAGCCCAGGGCTGACGTGCGGGGACAAGGCGCTTCGGAACCACGCAGCTCACCAGACAGCCCTGGTGGTGAAGGGACACTTCCGAGCCCCACTCTTCAGTGCACAGAGGCATCCGTTCCGTGCTTGTCCAGAAGTGTTTGGTTTGAAAATCATGCTCAGAGTGTTCAGAGTTCAAGGGCACCGGAAGAGTGGTTAAGCAGAAAAAGGCTCAGAGGCCCAGGAGGGTTTGCGGCTGGCCTCGTTTCCAGTCCCTTCTGTGGGCCATGACCCGTGGCACCCATTCCCCCACGTCTTTACTTTACTTTCTATTTACATAAAAAGCGGTGCGCACTCTTCAGCCTCAAGCACCTCTGACGGGTTTTGACTAGGTGACTGGAACGCTGGGGAGTCACAGCCGTTTCTCAGGGGGATGTGGAAAAGGCTGTGCAACATCTGCAGTGCTACCCAGCCGGGGGAGGAACACACCCCCGAAGTGTAGCCAAGTGCCCCTGGGTGTTAGGGACCTCGCTCCCTGTCTCGGAGGAATGCCTTGGCTGCACATAAGGTGGACTCTACTCGGGTTTCACCCAGATTTTATCAAATAATAAACATCAGTCGTTGTGTATTTCTAACGGAAAAGAGCTGCTTTTGCTTTTCGGGTTCTGGTTCGCTGAGCTTGCTTCGGCCTGTCTTTCTGAGATTGCTCCCATCCCAGGCAGGCCGAAGTAGGAAGCTCCACGGACTGTGAGGTGTGCCCTTGACCCAGCTCCATTGCAGACACCAGGCAGCTGCATAGCCTGCTCGGCAGCCCTGCGGGGTCGCCGCCTCGGGCCCAGTGGGCCCCGGGCCTGGCCTGCCGGAGCTCCTCCTCTCACTTCGTGAACACAGAGTGTTTGAGGCTCCATCACGAGCAGAGGCGCTAATCCAAGGGGGAGCGAGGTTGCAACCCCAAATACATTTTTGGGGGGGAGTGGATATTGTTTATTTTATGCCGGTTATTTTGAAGAAAATGAAAGACTCACGGAGCACCTTTGATCTTTCCCCTTATCTGCCTGAAAGAATTCAGATGGAAAAACCGGCTTCCAGAAGGGAGATCACTTTAGCACAGAGGTTCTACTTGTGTGCCCCTTTGAAGCCCATTTTTATTAATTGTACCCCTTGTTTTTAAAACAGCTGTTTTGAAACACTTTTGTACAGTGCCTATCTTAATGTAAAATAGTGGAAATGAGGTAATAAATTAGGAAAGAAAAATGACTACACTGAAAGTACAAACCACAGATGTAATTTTACAAAATTCATAACACAGTTAAATATTGATAACAAAGGTCAAGTGTTTAACATTAAACGAAAAACTACTTGAAAAGAATCACGATTAAAGACAACACACTTACATTTATTCAGTCAATAAACTGATCAAACAGTCTGGCTACAGGTGTATTTATGTGTTTGGGGAAGTTCTAGAAAAGTTACAAATGGATTGTTCTGACACTGTGCAGTAATGATTGGTAGAAGAGCTGTTTGGGGGGAGGGCTCATAGCCACGCCCTCACCCATCATCATTCACTAATGTGATCTCATTTTGAAGTGTCTCCATTAATGGTGATTCAAACTTAGCGTTTATTGTTCCACGACTAATGTTTTGCATTTTTTAACTTCACTTGTTTTTTTGCCATTGCTGACAAATGGCCCAGCATGTACCCCCAACCCCCCGGGGTACGTGTACCACTCCTTGCGAACCGGTGCCTTAGCATCATATGAACTAAGTATGGCGGACAGGGAGGGATCTAGCAAAGCCTGGTGGACTTCCCTCTGTGTCTCTTTGTTTTGGGGCGGTTTGAATTTGTTCACCACACGTTTACTCTTCTTCATCCATCTGTAAATCGTCCACTTTTCTTGGAAGTTCCAGACGCTGGCCTCCCTCTCATTACTTCAGGAAGTCACATAAGCCTTGACTGGTCAGCTGTCTTTGGGCCCCATATTCTTAGGGAACTCTCATATTTACATACAGAATAAATTGGGTTATTTTCTCTTATTGATCTGTCTCACGTCAATTTGATTACCTGTCCAACCAGAAGAACTTGAAAGGGTAGAAAGAAAATTATTTTTTATCCCCCACAAAATCAAGTCAATGCAAATATCAAGGAATCAAAAACAATTTAATGTGTTATTTCTCATGCATGTATTAATAGGAGCAGGGTGTCTAATTTAGGTAAAAGATATTTTGGGACTGGGATAGAGGAAAAGTTTCTCGAACCTTATTATTTCATAAAAGTAGCCGCCTCCTCAGCTCGCCAGTTAGACTGTCTTTGCCTTGGGAGTCATTTTACAAACCAGACCAGGTTCTGTTTGGCCCATACCCTTCTAATTAGGTTCCCACGCAGACCTCTGCCATTGTAGATTTGGTGCAATCACACTTGCCTCTGAAACCTTTGTGTTTAATTTCTTTCAAATTTTACTTGTAATATTGCTAGACTCGTATGTCTTTGGAAAGTCAGTGAAAAAATGTTTCTTTGTAAATGTGGCCACAGCTGACTCAACTAGAGAGTGCTGTTAGCTTAGAAATACCTTATTATTTTTTAGATGGCAACGGGTCTTGCACGGAGCAGGGAATTCACCTGGAAGAATTTCAGGAACGTCGATGGGGCATTCCCTGAAGGAACAAACCCCCACCGTAGCCTAAATGTACTATTTGTAGTCCTGGATCTGAAATCCCTCTCTCTCTAACGCTTTGGCCATGCTCTCTGTTAAAATAGCCAGACCCTCAGGTGCACAGGATCGTTAGGACCATAATGGACTTTTATCCCAGTACGAAGGCTAGACAGCACGGGAAGCTAGAAAGTTGAGTGTTTTAAGTTTCTCTATGTGGCCAATAGCAGGATGGTTTCTAACTGAACTAAATCCCCTCTGTCATTTTTTTTAATGACAATAGTAAGATCAGTGAACCCTTTGAAGATTTGGGGATAAAAGAAAATACCATTTTTTTAAGTTTCACTACATTTGCCACTTGAGAGCATGTTTTGTTCATTTTTCTCTTAAGAAATCACCCAAATAGATTAACTGCTCCCTATGGCTTTGGAGAAATTGGAAAATCCAGCTGGGAAAGGTGCTGGTGACCACAACAATACACTTGCAATTGCCAGTGAGCTTATCCCTTTGTAATCCTCTGTTCTACCTCACTGAGACTGGTAATGTGGAAACCAAACCGAGAGCCCCCAATGCTTAGCAGAGGGAGCGCTGAGCCCCCTGCACCCAGCGCATTCCCGCACGATGTCCCTTTGCACGTGGATGTAATCTTTGTACGGGCTGAGAGTACCACTGGGGTGGGGGTGGGAGGTGTCACCATGCTTCTGTGTTCTCTGAGGCAGGCAGTGCAGATGGGTGGCATCAGCACCTGCTTTTGCCTTTCTTTGCTGGAAAGAACCCAGACATTTGCTGTTAACAGGACACTGTGGTCTGTTGCTACTGCAAGTGACCTAACCACTGGTACAGAAAGCGTGGCTTCTGGACGAGCAGAAGAGTCAGCAGGGGTCAGGAGGCCCGTGCGAAATGCAGAATCCCAGCTCAGACCCAGCCAACCCGAGTCTGCATTTTAACAAGCTCCCCGGTGAGTCTCAGGCACCGGGGGTTTAAACTTGAGAAGCACAGCCCTAAATTGCTTCGTTTATTCCCCTTGCGCTTCCAGAGCAGGCTTTCCCAGGAAGTGCCACAGGCCTTGCATTTCTGACTTATTCCTTAGCCCTTGTTCTGTGGTGGGATAGTACCGTCTGCCTCCTGTCCTGGTTGGACGAGGTAAACCTTTCAGTTTCGTACTTAGCTGTGCTTTCATACTTAACAGTTGATCTTTGGGGAAAGAAATCAATATTTGCCCACAGGTCATTCCTTTTTTGGGCCTTGAGTTTCAAAAGAAGAAAGAGACTGATGAATAGCCTCAGCGTCTGCCACAGGCTTTAGAGAGCTGCACATCTCGCAGGTCATCAGTGGTGACCGCTGAAGTGTACAAATACCATTGGAAAAGGCGGTGCAGACATTTTTACCTCAGGCTGGCCTCTTGATTCCTCCCCCTGAAGCAGCTAGCATGAAGTTCCCGGGGGCAGGTCTTCAGAGGGGGCAGTTCTCTGCAGAAAGAGCCGTGGTGGGATTTGCAACAAAGCCTTTCTCAGGGTCCGACAGCAGCTTGCTCACGCGGGAGTGGGTTGGAGGATTTGCAAAAATGATGAAAAGAAAATTAAGACACAGTGGTGCTCGTGGAGAGATCCGGGAGGGCCCGAATGGGGTCCCGTGGAAGGAGAGGAATAAACCAGCAGCCTTCTGGAGATTGGGGTAGGATGCTGGTGACATTGATGGATTGAAGAGGTGTTTCTTTCTTATAATCTCGAAAATAATGATGATTCCCGCCCCCCCCCCCGCCCCCATAGACAGCAGGCAGTAAACCCACAAAGTCTACGCTGTAACCCCCAATTCGCTATGAAGTTTTACGATAGTTAAGTTGGATAGCTGTTATTTTATACTCGAGTTCCTTAAATTCAACTGTCTTTGCAGGTTCCCAGTTCAATTGATATAATTTACATGTATAGACCCCCACACTGACTGTAATAGCAAACAAAGTGACAATACAAGCTGTGTTTGTTTAAGTCTGCGTTTCATGTTGCTTCTATCAGCGTGACAACATTCTCTGCTCTTAGTTTGGAAAAGAATTTGTCGTTGAGTTCTTCAAGGATATTTGGGAAACCCAAACCGAAATAGGACTCCCTGTGAGACGTGGCATCTTGGAACAGGAATGTAGGGGAAGGCAGATTTCCCACAGAAAACAGGGCCTCAGTGTATAGTCCCACACACGGTGCACTGCGCACGGCCGGGGGGCGACGTTACGGGGCCTCCCTAAATGCCATGCCCCAGTTACAAACTCCATGTGCCCGATAACAACTTCTTTTCAGTTCCCTTCAGCAGTGTTGCCTTTGTGTGTGGCTGTTCGTCCGGTTGTTTGAGTATTTGATTGCGTTGTATTTGATTATTTAAAAAATATTTGAAAATGGAAACCTCAAAATGTTGAACATAACGATTACAAAGCAGCGATGGGTATTCTCTGATCTGCTGAAAGTGACAAACATTTAGTTCGTGATGACTTCTGTGTATGAACTCAGAAAGGTACAAAAATATATATAAACACTATACATTTCGTAAATATAACGATGCTACTCCTAAAGAAGTCGTGTTTTCAGTGTTTGTGACAAGGCATCACGATCTAAGAGGAGAGGCTCAGTAAATGTTATTCTTTGCTTATTCTGCTAATTTTTCTGCTCTGTGCTTTCAGGTTCAATTACGGTTATTAGGAATTTAACAAATTTAAAAATGCATTAGGGGTTTGATGGCTGTGGTATATGTCTTTCAACCCACTTTTTCCTGCAGCCTTTGGGGCATTTGTATAAAATTCACCCTGATGTGTAGGCATGCGTGTATTTTTCAAAACCGTACCCTGAGGTTTCGATTTGAAATCTTCCTCTTTGTCTGTTGAGTTCTGGGTGAGTTCAAGGAGCATCCTGGCTGCCGGGTTTTGATTTTCAATAAAGTCTGAGTTCTCACAGTTGGTTTTCTTTCTGTCCGGGGGCTGCTGGGCTGGTGTAACTTCAACCGCCATCACCGCCAGGCCGCTGCAGCAGGGCCACGTCATTGAGCCACAGTGCAAAGGCGAGGTTTTGTCACTTGCCCTAAGCGCTTTACCACTCTGGTGTCTCAGGAGCATTCCATTCCATAGAAGAGGAGAAAATTTAAAAAGCACACCCAAAGCAGGCTTCTCTGTATTTGGGCAGATGGGGAAAGGGTATGCAGACCACATTTGGAAAGTACAGCCCACACGTTGCAATCTCATTGGCTTTCTATTAATTTTTCTTGGAACTGTGCAGCCACGAAGAAAAATGGGAAAATAAAATTCTTGGGTTTGAACCAGGGAGTTTAGATTCTCCAAAGCTTCTTTGGCTTGATGAATCATTTTTGAGATTCTGAAGCATGGAGTTGGCCACCGGAAATGGCTGGAATTGGAGGAGGAAATAGTCTGTATTAGGGAATCATAGATTCTGAAGTTCAGCCTGACTTTTTCCTATTTCCCTCATTTTAACTTTCTTTATGAACACATTTATTTTTCATGTAAAACTGCAGGAATCTTAACTTCAACCTGCATGGACAATCCATTTTTCTCTTTCCCCCGTGCCTCATTTTATATCTGCTTCTCCAGTACGTGTGTGGCGCCTGTTTTGTGGGAAAGACCATGGCACCGTCTATTTTGTTTTAACATTCAAATGCTCAACTTGAGTTCCTATCTCTTTAGACATCGTGTAAGAATGGTGCACAATGGAGTTTTAAGATGTAATTTCTTTTCTCCTCTCTCCAGCAGCCGTGTAAAATAGCTCATTGCTTTGCATTTCTCAAGCATTGAAGTGTTTATAGAGTCTAACGATCCTGATCTCTCACTTCCCTTTTATAAGAAGAAAATGATAGCTGTAGATGGCACCATTCCCAGGGAGGCGGCAGGAGAAGCCGCAGACGAGCGGATGCTCGGGTGTGGAGAAGAGCCATAGGTGTGTGCTTTGCAAGGAGTCGTCCCATCAACTCAGCAGCCGTGTTTGATGGTATACAGACTGTTTGACTTCATTTTCTGGGAAGAAAGATAACATGAAAGATGAATTCGAAAGTCTTCTCCAGCAGTCTCCTTTTGAAATTTAGCGTAGCAGCACACAGTGGGCCCAAAGCATAGAAAAAGAGTAATGCCAGAAACGGTGGGGGCCAAATGGGATGTGGGGGCTTCGGTAGTGGGATGACTATCCACGGAGAAACGAAGCCAAACATGCAGAGCAATCAGTGACTTTTTTCTGTACACATTAACAAGCAAGGATAAGCCCTTAGGAAGTGGTGCTGTGCAAGGAAAACTGGTTGGACTCTCACAAGAGCTTCTGGTACTAGCCTTGTGTTTCTTTAGGTGCATGCTTATGTTATTAGCTGCGTCCATGCTGGGATTCCTGCATGGGGAAATTCCAGTGACAACAGCTGGAAGTGAACGGGGTCCAGCGTCGGAATGACTGGGGTGCCGCCGCTAGATAGACCCACGGATTTGTTCAGGGTTGGGGGTTGTAGGTGGTGATGCAAATAGACCTGGGGCATGTGGAATTGGGGTCCTGCTATTGGGGAGAGGGAAATCAGGTGGTAGGACTTGACAAAATGTATGTGATACTGACAGTGGTTCCATGCCAGGCCCAGTTCTAAGCACCTTCCATGATTTAGTTCATAAATCCTCCCACGACTCTGAGATGTGACTGTTGGTTCCCACTTTACAGATGAAGAAACTGAGGCATGGAGCATTTAATGGAACTGCCTGAGGTCCCACAGGAAATGAGAAGCAGAGCCAGGGTTGGAACCTGTTAACTCGTACACTGGCTCTCAAGTCAGCAAATAGCTTCAAGGACACCTGGAGTGTAGAGTGGCCCCCTCAGAGACTCGTGGTGGGGAGGTGTCCAAGTGAGGTCGGCAAGGAAGCACTTGGAGGCAAGGGACAGCTCACAACTGAAGCACGTGTACTGACCCTGCAGCTGCAAGTTGAGTTACTGTGGTCATCAGGGCTGCGTCCTGGTGCATTTCCCTGTGATTCCTTTGGCTCTGCCCTCCTCTGGGTGATGGCTGGTAGACATTACGGATCTCCTGTCAGCCCCGAGCCGAGGCCGGAGGGAGATTGCCGTTTTCTGGTGCTGCCCGGGGAACAAGAACGCCTCAGATGCTTAGAGCAAGGCTCTGCCTGCGTCCCACGCCCCTGAGCTCAGTCCCCTGCCCATTGTTGATCTCGTCACTGACACAGGGCGTGGGATTGCGTGGGGTCAGCCAGGGGCTAGGGTGGGGCTAACCCTTCCTGAGCCACGCGAAGTGTGTGTGTTGGGGCGTGACTGGGTACCTAAATAAAATCGCAGATTTATGAGAGAAAGAAAGGGGAGTAGCAAGTGAGTGGCCATGCACAATGGCTGCTCCAGAGAGGCTGGATGTAGGTCTGGGAGCTATCGATTACCACCTAAACTCTGGGGCTCACTTCTTAGAACTAGTAAATAAGGGGAGAACTTGGTTCTAACTCAGTTACCGGGCTTGATATATTCTAGAATGAAGCTACGAATAAGGTGAATTAGATGCTGTGCCATTTATCTACCATCCTAGGAGTGGTTATGTCTCTTCTGCTGGGGAAAACTGGCTTGAGGCACTTGACCTTGGTGAAGCACGAGGTCAGGTGGGCCTTTCTATGACTGGTAGAATGAAGTCGATCACTAAAAAGTGAGTCTGAACATCTTAGGTGTCACATTGGCCGGCCTGGTCTACTTTGGATTCTACATAATGATGCTCTCTTCCAGTTACTGTACGAGGTTGGACACTGATTTTGCAAACTCCGAGAAAAAAGTGCCACATACCTCATTGCTGAATATCACTATGATCACTAGTCTGCCCTTCAAAGCAATTTTGGAACTCTTTCTCTGGAATGGCCATCAGAGCTGTCATCATACCCTCAAATCTGTCAATAAGTTCCTGAACTTGCCACCACGCACTTACATTGGCAGCATTTAACATGGTTTGCACCCTGCTGCCAATGTAAGCACACGGTAGCAAGTTCAAGTTCGTGAGCTTAAATTGTCAGATTTTGGGGGTGATGACAGCTCTGTTGGCCATTCCAGAAAAAAGTTCCAAAATTGCTTTGAACTAGGTGCTGGTGTTGGTGCTTTGAAGGTGACCGTAGTGATATTCAGCAATGAGGAATGTAGCACTTTTTTCTAGGAGTTTGCAAAATTAATTTTCTGACCTCATATTCCTCAAAATTTATCTTTGTCATTGGTTTCTTAGGCTTTATGTAGAGAGTGAAATTTAATTTAATTTATTTTCTTTATTTACTGGGTAGTTCCCTAGTTGGGAATCAAACCCAGGCCACACACAGCGTTGAGAGTGCTAAAGCCTAGCCACTACACCACCAGGGAACCCCCCGAAATTTTATTGACTGACTGATTTTTAGGGTTTCTCCTAAACACAGCTCTGATATTGGTAAAATGTTTCTTTGGTCTCCAGTGTTGTGCTTCGGTAGTGGCCAACACAGTGTCCCATGCTGCCATTCCTGCCTCCCAGTGCCATGGCAGGCACCGGTCATTTATCATGGCCCTTCTCCCTGCTGAGCATGGCTGGGGCTGTAGAAATTATTCTCCATCCAGTGCTCAAGGCAACCACTGCAGAGCTGGCGCAAGAAGTCGATGCTATTTTGCATCCTTGTTCTGGGAACACTCTCTGAGTGGGAGCATGAGAGATCAAAGGGACATTTTAGAACTAACATCAAATCAAGTAGCTGAGCTTCAAATCAGAGATATTTGGAATCAGTCTTGGGTTTGAATCCAGGCTTTATCACTACCTAACTTGGCAAGTTAACTTCTCAGAGCCTTTCTCCTCTTTGTAAAGTGGTATTGATGATACCAACTCTCCTAGGGTATACGTGGTGACATTAAATGAGATGGAATGTGTACTATTCCTACCAGGTTACATGGCTCTCTTGAAACATTGCCTTTCCAGAAAAACCTAGACCAAGGTGACAATATGATAAACTTATTCTCAGTTATATGCAAAAATGTTTGCATTTTAACAGGAAAGTCCTCTGATGAAAAGAACAAATTGTTGTAGTGTGTTATGTTATGTTCAGGGTTCAAATATTTTGAGTTGAGGCTTCATTTGCTCAAACCATCATTGCTTTTACCTAAAGATACAGCTCAATTTTAGTTTCCAAAATGTCAAACTTGACAGAGACTAGTGTTTTAGAGAATTATGGGTGGAGGAAAATCCATAATATTTGCCCTTGAGGAAGTCAAACCAGAGGAACAGTGACAAATGCACATACTATAGAATACAAACAATGAAAGCCTGGATATATACCCACATATGCTAAATTATAGCTCCATAAATGTATTCACTTCTAAAATATCTGCATAGGCCAACAGATCAATGCAATACAGTCGAATCCTAAGTATGTCCCAGTACTTAAGAGAATCCGTGTGTATGATAAAGGTGGCATTTTAACATCAATGATGGAAGATCAATTATTTAATACATGATATTGAATGAAGTATTTCTGACAGGTGGGACGTGGATGCATCCAGAGAGGTGCACCAAATGCACATGCGGAGGAGATTCCTGTGCCAGCTGAGGGTACACGGTAGTTCTTTCTGCTCACAGCAGCAGGGTACAGCGGGGAGGGGCCTTGGAACGGCCAGCCTGTAGCATCAGTCAGAACAGCTGGGCTGGCCGCCTCGTCCTGAGCCTTGCTCTGTCTAGAACCAGTCATAGAGTTACATGCCCACAGCAGATGAAGCCACTGTGCGTGTTGGGTCTACAGGGGCAGAGCAGTGTCCTCACTAGGTACCAACACCAGGAGGGGCTGGGCTGCATCTTCACGAAGAAGAATCTATCAGCGTGTCCCCACTACGCCCCTATCTCCCCACGGCTCTCCAGTAACCTTGAGCAGGCTGGAATGGGAAAGTGCGCCACCGGGAAAGACTCCTCAGACATTTGTAGACAAGCATCCCTATAAAAGTGAGACACTAAATTCCGTGAACAGAAGAGCTAACACCCAAAGAAAAGGAGTTAATATAACAAACAGAAGTTATTGAGATAGGTTGTAATTAGTATCTTCAGGGATGTGCAGTGGGAGATTAAGGATACTGTAGTCATGAACCATGAAGCATGTTTAATTAAAATAGATGTGTTGAAGTACAGTCATATGGCAAATTTTCCTTACTTAACGTGATGAGTAGTTAGTTTTTCCATTAATTCAGCAAGTGTGTTGAATGTGGTCGGTATTAGGCACTGCCAGATGTGGTTAAGTCTAATATTGGCACAGTTTCTGTGATCTTTGAAAAGTGTTTCCTCATTTGCTCCCCAGCACATCCCTGTGAGGTGAGCAGGGTAGGGGAGCCTTTATTCCGTCTCAGGAGACTGTGGCTTCCAATGAATACCAGGGTGCCAGAAAATGTATACACATTTTAAGTGATATTATCCATCTGCTACTTTTCAAAGTTGAATTGGATTATGGTAGCAATATGGTAGAAATTGTCCATTTGCCATGACAATGGGCAAGACAAAGAGGTACAGTTGAGTCCCCCCCCACCTTCTCCTGATTTAGCACCCCTTGACTTCTACTGGGGGACCTTAAAGAATGTGGTGTACCGTAGAAAACCAGCAGTACTTCGGGGAGAAATTGAAACGGCATGTGTAGCGACACAAGTGGACACTTGGGTCAGCGTTGCTCAAGCAGTGGTTCGCCGTCATCAGAAGTGTCTGGGTGCTGATGGGCACTACTTTGAGTACCTCTTGTCATTGCAGAAGTCAAACGTGACATGTATTCATCTTTTGTTATCAGTATATATTGAGTATTATAATTTTCATGTGGTTTTTTCCTTTCTTAAAATGTTGTATATATTTTTTGGCACCTTCTGGATTTTTCTTACAATGAAACAGTGCTAAAGCTCAGATTCACATGAAGGATTTTAAATGTCAAACACACGGCACTTTTAAATCACATGGTCCGTGTTAGAAATGTAATGCTTATCCTACTTTATAAAATGAAGCAGTCACTATGACTTTTTTTTTTTCTGAAGTCAGGGCATAAGGGCACTGAGAAGAATGCGCCCATAAGAAATTATTGGTTTTTCTTTTGTTCTGAACTTGTATTTTTTAATATTACCAAGTACAAGATCCCTAGAGGCAGCCTGTGTGTATACACAACAGCTTGAGTATATGGGCTCAGGAAATGACATAGTAGAATAGTAGGAGTAGTGACACTCCTTTTTAAAAAAGTGTCGTAGGTGGTCTGGGTTAGCCTGAAAGACGTAGATTGTGAGAATGACAACTGATTCATCAACAAATTAAAGAACTTTTAAAATTTCAGCTGAAGCTCTGCTCATCCCCCAATTTTGACAGCGATGGTCTGACCTCTGGCTGAAGAAAAAGCTCCTGATGCACCCGTGTCTTGTGTTTCACGACTTACTTTAGGACCGAAGCTTGCATTTGCAAGGACACTGGGGTAACTGCCCAACTCAATCGCAGATGTCCTCATCCCCAAAGACGTCTTCCAGAGATAAATAGTGTCCTCAAATTCTGTTTGGATTCCGAGTGCTTGTAAACAGACCAGCCTCCCCAGGTGATGCAGCACAATGGGAGAGCTTGGTGCCATTGAACTGTAAAGTACCATGAAGAGTGTC
Organism: Lyroderma lyra; assembly: GCA_004026885.1. Lineage (NCBI taxonomy): Eukaryota > Metazoa > Chordata > Mammalia > Chiroptera > Megadermatidae > Lyroderma > Lyroderma lyra. The sequence goes on along the minus strand of PVJL010006366.1, from coordinate 42,870 downwards.
TGAAAGTTGAAATTAACTTTTTATTAGCATGACACAGCTGTGGGCTTTTTCATCTTGTCAGCAGCAAATTCCTGGTTCTCTGGCTCGCCTTTTCACAGACCGCACATTGGTTCACCCCCAGCTATTCCTGCTGTCCTAACAGGCACTGTCCTGCTCCTTGTCAGCCTTTTCTGGTCCTACCGCTTCTTTATGTGGCTTTTTGATGTTTCAAAAGAAGCATGAAATGTGATAGAGCTTTCATTTTCCAATATGCTTTGACTGGCTTTGATGCATATCAGAGCAACAGCCAGGCAAGATTGGGGGAAGGAGAAATGGGGACCAGCTCTCCCCAGGGCAGACTGAATCACCTCAGTTATGCTCTGTTTTCCTATCTGTGTCAAGAATGTGGGTTAAACAATAAGGCTGCACTTCTCCCAGACTTCGCTAGCCACCTGCCAGGTTTGTTGCCTAGACACCTGACAAAATGTAGACCGCCAGTGGTCAGACTTGCACCAGATCTGAAACGGAATAATCCTTAATGTAGCGGTGTAGCAGTGTGCGTGTCCTTTTTAAATTTCTCCTACCTGAATAATAAGGATTAGGTAGAAAACTTCATGCCGTGTTTGCTGTGTACCTTGTCTCTCTCCACATGGCCACCCAAATAGGTGTCTTGCTTTTGGTCTCTGGGCATTTAAAGCCATGGCCTCTTGAAAGAAAGAACCTGGAACAGCTGGGAATGTGGGAATATTTGCTGTTGTGTAGGTTGGATTTCTGGAACATCATGTTTTGGATTGCAGTGGAAATAAAAGGCCTCCTTCTGGCATGCAGTAATAGATCATTTTGTTTTCAAAAGATTTAATGAGCTTCGATGTTACACTAGGTCTCTTAAGGATCAAGATAGAACAACAACAACAAAATAAAAATTGTACCTAAATGGTAAATAGTTCCGATTTTAAAATATTTAGTTATTGTATTTTCTGGGATTTAGCAACTTGAGAAAGAGAAACATTGGTCTCCGCCAGTGGCATTGAAAAAGTTCTTCCCTAAGGATATAAAGGTGTCTGAATTAAGACCATTTGAACTCTTTTGTTTGAATAACTGTAATCTCGCACAGTCAATCCATCAAAAAATTAAATTCTCAACTAAAACTAGAGGCAAAAATCACTGGGCCAAACTTACCACAAAGATAGAGACTTTTGATTGCTCCGTGTTTAGTTTTGAACCATTACTTCAGTAGATTTCCCCAAATTTATTGCATATTCTTGTCAACTTGAGAACAGTGGTTCATCTGTCACATAGGAATCTAAGAGGAATATGCATCAGACAAGTTATGTGAAAGCACAATCTAATTACTTAATAAAAATATATTCTGCTTATTCAAATTACTGTTCTGTTCTCCTGGGATTCTGAGGGAGGCCATGATGCAGAGTTGAGATGGGCGTCTTGTGGTTCTTTTACTCCTTGATGAAACTCTTCTTTGTTAATTTGACGAATATCTGGTGGCATGATACAGATTTAGAAAATGATATATATTTAATAAACATAGCTTGGAAATATGTTCCAGCACCTACTGTGAATGAGATAGAACAAGGTCAATAGTGAATGGTACAGTAATTGCACTTAAAAAATTAGGGGGGCAGATCTTGTGCTAAGGGTTCTTACCACAGTAAAAACATGATACTGTATTTTAAAGCTTTCTAGTTCCCTGATTACTAATGACGTAGTTTCCTTTCTTAAGTTTATTGGTCATTTTTGGTTCTTCTGGGAATTGTGTGTTCATTTGCTATGCTCATTTTTTACTGGGTGGTTGGGATTTCCTTAATGGATGGCCCAGGCATTTTTATATGCTGTGGATATTAAGCCTCTGTAGAATATGTCATGGATATTTTCTCTCAGTCACTTGCCTCCAACTTTTTTTTGAGTATTTTATTATAAAAATACTTTTATGTTTTTAAAACCACTTTATTGGGATATGCTTGACATACAAAAACCTGAACATATTTAATGTATTCAGCTTGATGAGTTTGAAGGTAAGTATATACCTGTAAAACCATCAGCACAATTTATGCCATAAACATATCCATTGCCTCCAAAGCTTTACATGCCTTCTTTATCATCTTTATTATTAGTGATAAGAACACAACAGAATATTTATCCTCTTAGGAAATTTTTAATGATCCAATACAGTATTGTTGACTGTGGGCAGTATGATGTCCACTTGATCGCTAGGATTTATTTATCTAGTGTAACTGAAACTTTGTGATTTTGACTAACACCTTTCTGTTTCCCTCTGCTCCCAGCCCCTGGCAACCACTGTTTGATTCTGGGTCTATGAGGCTGACTATGTTAGATTCTTCATAGAATTGGTATCATGTAATACTTGTCCTTCGGTGTCTGGCTTATTTCACATTAGTGTAATGACTTCCAGGTTTGGTTCATACATGTTGTCACACTTGGCAGACTTTCCTTCTTCTTTAAGGCTAAATCATAGTCTATTGTATGTATATACTACATTTTCATTACCCTTTTGTTCACTGATGGACTTTTAGGTTGTTTTGATGTCTTGTTTTTGTGAATCATGCTGCAATGAGTATAGAAGTGCACATATCTCTACAAGATCCTGATTTCAATTCTTTTGGATATACTGATACCCAGAAGTGGGGTCGCTGGATCATATGTAGTTCTATTTTTATTTTTTTGAGGACCCTCCATACTGTTTTCCATAGTGGCTGCACCAATATAAATTCTCACTAACAGTGCACCAGGGTTCCCTTTTCTCCAAATTCATGTAAGCACTTGTCTGTCTTTCTTTTTTCTTTTCTTTCTTTTCTTTTCTTTCTTTCTTTCTTTCCTTTCTTTTCTTTTCTTTCTTTTCTTTTTTTGTTGAAGGTGGCCATTCTCACAGGTGTGAGATGATATCTCATTGTGGCTTTGGTTTGCATTTTCCTGATGGTTAATGATGTTGAGCACCTTTTCATGTACCTTTTGGCCATTTGTATGTTTTCTTTGGGAAAATGTCTATTCAGGTTCTTTGCCCATGTTTCAATTGGGTTGTTTTGTTTTTGTTTTTGCTTTGTTCTTTTGTTTTGGTATTGACTTGTAGGGGCTCCCTATATATTTTGGATATTAACTCTTCAACAGATACATGGTTTACAGATATTTTTCCCAATCGGTAGGTGGCCTTTTTGTTTTGATGATTGCTTTTTTACCAGACAGACTTTTAGTTTCATTTCTATACACCAATAATAAACTATCAGAAAGGAAATTAAGAAAGTAATCATATTTACAATAGCATAAAATTTAAATTACTTTGGAATAACCTTAATCAAGGAGATAAAAGACATGTTACATTGAAAACTATAAAACACTGGTGAAAGAAATTAAAGCAGACACAAGAAAATGGAAAGACATTCCATGTTCATGGTTTGGAAGAATTAATGTTGTTTAAGTATCCATACTACCTAAAGTGATCTACATATTCAGGCAATCCCTATAAAAATTTCAATGGCATTTTTTACAAAAATAAAACAAAAAACCTAGAATTCATGTGAAACCACAAAAGATTCCGAATAGTCAAAGTAATTTTGAGCAAGAAGAACAGAGATGGAAGTATCACACTTCCTGATTTCAAAATATATTACAAAACTACACTAATGAAAACAATATGGTACTGGCATAAAAATCAACGGATAGGTCAATGGAAGAGGCTAGAGAGCCCAGAAATAAGCCCACATGTATACTGGTATTTGACAATGGTTCCAAGAGTACAAGTACACAGTGAGAAAATGATACTGGTGATCGTCTCTTCAATAAATGGTGCTGGGAAAATTGGATATCCACACACAAGAGAAGGAAATTGGGCCCTTATCTTATACCATACACAACAATTAACTCAGAAGGATTAAAAGCTTTTAAATGTGAGACCTGAAACCATAAAACTCCTAGAGGAAAAGATAGGGGAAAAGCTCCTTGGCGTTGGTCTTGACAATAATTTCTTGGACATGACATCAAAAACACAGGCAACAGAAGCAAAAATAGACAAGCGGGACTGCCTCAAACTAAAAAGTTTCTGTACAGCAAAGGAAACAACAAAATGAAAAGACTTTTTAATTTTCATAAACTCAAAAATTGTCAGTTTTTTGTTTAGGACTTTCCTGTGTTATTGGCTTGCTTTGGGAAGCCCTTTACATTCTAAAATTATAAAAGTATTTCCCTCTAACACATTCACATACACATTTAATTATTTAAATTAATAATTTAAATAATTTGTAAATGCTGTGTTCAATATTATAGCCCTTGTCAGGCTATAATAGGACTGGGGTATAAAATTTTCCCCTTATCTATGGCTGATTTTCCCTGTGCTATTTATCAAATAGTCCATTTTCCCCACTAATTTGAACTATCAATTTTATTATAAATTTTATAACTAAAATCCCCATGTATGTTTGAATATACTCCTGGAATCTAGTCTGTTGGCTTATTTTTGTATTTCTGCATGATACCAGACTGTCTTAATTTGTATTTTAGTATGTTTTGCTGTCTCGTAGGGCAGTATTTGCGGACGCTCAGTATTAACTTAGACTTTCTCTTGATTTAACTCTGTCTTCATAGCCCAGTTCTCAAAATGGGATTTTTGTTTTTTTCCCAATATTATCAGATTTTCTAGCTTTCAGCGCATGGGTTCTGGTCTTGTTCAACTGTCACTTAACACTTTTTCTTGCTTTCCTACTTGTCAGGCTGATACTTCTAGGCATATGTTGCTTTTTCCTTCCCTCTGGCTGAGTCTTTTATTGGTTGAGATATTAATCAATTAATAAACATCTTGGTAAGTTGCAGGCAGGAACATTTCCCACAAAATAGGGTTTCCTACACTTGAATTTTTAGGTTCACCTCATTCTTCTTACCTGCTGTATAGTTTTATGTAGTATAAACATTCCACAATTTATTTAACTACTCCCTTTTCCGTGATCATTATGATTGCTTCTTCTATTTTCTTTTTGGTTTCTTTTCCTTTTACAAACAAAGCTGAAATAACCATCCATGTACATACACCATCATACACTTAAAGTCATCATTTCTTTGGGATAGATTCCTGGAAATGGAATTGCTGGGTCAAATCTGAAGAAACAATATCTCTGTTATTGTACTAATGAAATAAATGAGCCTGTCATTTTAAGGACAACTAATTAGATTTAAGATGACAGAAGCCTATCTGACCCCCTCTCTTCTTCTTTCCCAAAACTACCTCCCAAATAACTGAGGATGGAAGACAAATACAGAAACACTTACTTTGTGAAGCTAGGTGACTCCCAGAACCTGAAGGCAATACACAAAGCTGGGCAGGTGGCTGGAGGGAGTGGGAGCTGACTTGCCAGGGGTGAGGAACACAGTGCTGGCAAGGAGAGGTGACAAGAGGAAAGCTGAGGCCTGGAAAGGCTCAGGAGTCACCATGAAGGAACTGAGTCAGAGTGGGTCCAGACGTGGGGACCCAGGCGAAGTGGAAGGTGAGGGTGAGATCTGGACTGAACACAGGGAATGATGAGATACCTACCAGGTTCCGAGAAGGCCTGCAACCTGCTGCCCCGAGAGGAGGCGAGGACATGCTCCTCAGAGGGCACTCCCCACAGGAAGGCTTGCCGAGCTGTCTGAGGTCTTCGTGTACTCACACCTCCACCCAAAGCCTGATCTGGGTTTATCTGGTTTACCTAGATGTTCCCTGAGCATCGTATTAAAATCCAAACTTTGGCTTTTAATTTACATTTTCTCCTCAATTTGCTCTTTGCACAGGTTTCCCATCCTAGTGGCATTCCTGCCATCCAGTTAGTCTCTCAAGCCAAAGAACTGAGTGGTCATTGATTTCCAATCTTTACTTCTTCATGATGCCATCGGTCAACTTTCGCTTCTTGAGAATCTTCCGCATCTGTTCTTTCCTCACAACTCACGCTTTAATTTATATTGCAGCATCTCTCTCCAGGATGACCTCAATAGTAACCTTCGAATTACTATCCCCACCCTTCAACCTGGCCTTGGTAAACCCATCTTCTGCAGTATGCCAAGTGTTCTATCTAAAGAGAATGTCTACTCATCATCTCCAGATCCCCTTGTCACCCTTTGTGCTGCTGTTACCTTCTCGCCAGCCAAGCCCCCTCCCCTAGCCCATTGCAATGGTTCTGAAATTTAATATACATCATCAAAATCTGAGTGGCAACCTCAAAATACATATTCCTAGGCCCCCTCCTCAAAAATTTTAAATCAGTAAGCCACTCTAGGTCTTGTCAATGTCTTTGGCTCACATTAAGGAACACAAGGCTAGAGCATCCTGTATGAATTCCTTAGCATGACATTTGGTCTTTAATGTCCTCACTCCTGCCCACCCTTGGTCTTCTGACTTCCCATTCTAACTTGTGTTTCAGGGTTATCAAGCTATTATTTTTCCTGATCATACCATTGTGTTTCATATCTTTATATGTGGGACACTTACTTTAATACTTCAGTGTCTAGCTCAGTTCTAGGTAAATGAAAAAGGGGTGCTTAATCCAGAGTTAATGACTCAGAGAATCTGAAGTCCCTGAAATTGACATATGATATTTTGTATTTTGAGAGTGTTTGTACATGTCAATGTGTATGTGTCATTTTTCTAGGAATAGATTCATCAGATTTCTTCAGAACCTAAGCCTCAAAAGGAGGGTAAGCACCCCTGATGGAAGTGTTGAGTAAGAATTTGTTGAATTTGTTGAATTGAATGGATGAAATCTATTTGAATGATTAATTTTTTTCTCAGGCTGACACAGTTAATTGCTGACATGTATGTTTGCGGGAGAGGATAAAATTAATATAGTTCATTTAGATGAGAGTAAGATTAGCTTTAATTGTATCTCCTTATTCTAGCTTAAGTGGAGAACTATTGTATGTTTTAGAGCAGATCAGACCAAGAGTACTTTTATATGTCACCTATTGTAGAACAGAATTTCACTTTGTGTTTAAAGTCCCTGATAACTGACACTGCTCTTTTCCCCACTGATTATTTTGATTGACATACTGTGTTTCAGATCAATAGAACAATATAATTAAATATTTTCACCACTTCATTGACTGAATCAACTGGCTATTTGATGCCAGAGAGAAAGCCTCATTGTCTTTAACCTACATCCTGTTGGAGTCTCAGCTCGGGAACATTGAGTTTCCTGTCAGTGAGCTTCCTAGTTTTGTGGCCTTGGGATAGTCTTCATGTCTCTGTCCCAGGGACTCAAAATGACCTGTCCAATCATGGCTTTTTCAAAATGTACTGGTGCTGGGTGTCATTCAGCCTCACCTGTGAATAGTCTTTAAATAATTAGAAGTTGAGGTGAAAAGTGATGATAATTAGAACAGTAAATCAAGAAAATAGGTTCAGTAAGGTATCCCCCTGCACACCCGCTTCATTAATAGTACATAGTTCAATGTAATTTATCAGTCATTTCACTTAAAATGAATAACTAATTAGTATTATTTTAATTTTTTTTTGGTAAATACTGACAGTTCATGTCTAATAAAGAGAATTCAAAATATGTAGTGAGTTTATTAACCATATACCAAACCAAGTAGATTGGTCATATTTCTGGTTCGGTTTTGTTTTTATTTAAAGACGTATTTTTAAAAACATTTTTAGGTTTATAATAAAATTGAAAAAGAGGTACAGAGGTCTCCCATGCCCCCCTGTCCCCCACCAGGCACAGCCTCCCTTATTACCCACATCGTTCACCAGAGTGGTTCACTTTGGATGCTTCAGATTTTATGGATTCCATTATCTGGATGTGTCACAGTTAAATTGTCCGTTTAGCTCCTGAAGAACATCTTGGTTGCTTCCGAGTTTTAGCAATTATGGATAAAACTGCTATGAGCATCCACGTAAAGGGCTTTGATGTGAACGCGAGTTCCCAATCCCTTTGGGTAAATATGAAGAAGCACAATTGCTGGGTCCTTTCGTAAGAGTGTTTACTTCTGTAAGAAACAGCCACACTGCCTCCCCAAACAGCTGTGCCATTCTTCATTCCCACCAGCAGTGAATGAGAGTTCCTGTTGCTTCACATCCTCACCAGCATTTGGTATTGTCACTGTTTGGGATTTTGGCCATTCTGAGATGTGTGGTAGTATCTTATTGCTCTAATTCGTATTTTCCTGATGACATGTGAGGTGTAGCATCTTTTCGTGTTGTCATTGGTGAGGTGTCTGTTAAGGTCTTTGGCCCATTTTTAATACGGTTGTTAATTTCTTGTTTTTGAGTTTAAGAGTTCTTTGTGTATTATAAGTAACAGGCCTTTGTCACATACAGCTTTCGAAAATATTTTTCCCCAGTCTGTGGCTTGTTTTCTAATTCTCTTGACATTGTCTTTTGTAAAGTAGAAATTTTACTGAAGTTTAGCTTTTTCTTTCTTTCTTTCATGGATCATGTCTTTGATGTTATATTTAAAAAGCCATCATTGGACCCAAAGTCATCTAGATTTTTTCCTAGGATTTTATAGTTTTGAATTTTACATTTAAGTCTATGATCCATTTGAAGTAATTTCTGTTCAGGATGTAAGTTCTGTCTCAAGATTCCTTTTTTTCTCCCTGCATGTAGCCGCCCAGTTGTTCCAGCAGCATTTGTTGAGGAGACTGTTTTTGCTCCATTTTATTGCCTTTGCTTCTAGTCAGACATCAGTTGATTCTATTTATAGGGGTCTGTCTGTATTGTTTTCGGATTTTTTGTTTCTCTCTATAGTCAGTGTTGAGCCAGATATGATGTCCTCTTGGAACCCATATGCCAATCTGTTTTGAAGGAGAAAAGCAGGAAATAAGCAGATCAGCAATAATTCTCTCTACCTGAACGCAGGCACCAAAAGACATGAGGGGATGTTCAGTGTCATTTATCTTGTAGTATCACCAATGAGTAAAGCATTTTGTTGGCCTATTCCTCTTCCGTTTTCTCCCCCTTGACGTTCCCTTGGTGATGCTGACTCTGATGTGGGTGAGCCTTAAATCACACCCAGAGGAGCTGGAGGGAATCGCCTCTTAGGAAAGGTCTGTCCAAGAGGCATTTCAAAAATTATATCTGACTATTTAAAAAGCATAAATATACATATTACATTGTTAGGCTTGAACACTAAATTTCATTTTCTATATTTTTGTTTTATTGTATTTGCTGCTACATAGTAAAAACTAAGTTTTGGCTTGATTAGTTCTGAGAAAATGAGACCAGAAGTCTTAACACATTGTGAAGATTCTTTGGGAGCTTCTCTTGATGGAATCCCCATTCAACTGCAAGTTTCTTAAAGAGAGAGGCTGTGTCATGTGATGTATCTCTAACCCACGGTTCAAATCCTGATGCATATTTGATGCTCAGTAAATACTTAAATGTCTAGAAGAATAATAGAAACAATAAAAATGTGAGAATTTCCTCCAACAGAGACATAAAATATACCAGGATCATTCTCCAGCACTGGTGAAGAGATTCCTTTGTGTCAAGAGCAGGGGTTGTCACCCATGTTCTTTTATTGCATTGTGATTCCACATTATAGACAAAGCAGCTGAAATTCAGAGGTTTATGTGATGTCCTCTTGCAAGGCAGAGCTGAGATTTAAACCCAACGCGTTTCTCACGGTTTCTGTGCACCTGTTCATAGAGATTCAGATTAGCCACTTTAGATGGAGAGGGCGCAGAGGAACATTACAGCTGAGCCACCACTAAAATAGAATGACCTCGACATATTTTAATGAAGTAGTACCCTGACAGAAACGTGTTACCTTTAGCCCGGTCATCGAAGTCCCTTTGAGACCCTTTTCATGTGCTCTCTCTTCTTTTCCATATCTTTCTTCTCTCCATAGCTCTTTGTTCCATTTCTCTGTTAATACTGTCAATGACACGTTAACAGAATTTTCCACAGTACCGTACTCCCTGTGCCTTGACTGACTTGACTTCTCATGAGAAAAAGAGAGCACCATTTCTAGTAAGCCAATAGCTACCAGAAGAGACCCAAGGAGCAATACGATAGAAAAATAGGTAATAGTGGGAGGGAGATAGAAATGATCTTTGAAAACAAAACTGAATTACAGTATTCATTCACTCCTGATTACCAAGAAATTAGAAACTGGATATTGCATTCCCGATTCTGTGCATCCTACACAGAATGAATTTGAACTCCACTATTGCTCTTTAATTTCACAAAACCCTTATTGCTCTTCTGTCATCTATCTTCCCAGAATTGATTTTCTTGGTTAGTTTCCCCCATAGTGAAAGGATTTTTACCTTCAGCCTCAACGGCTCTTGATTTGGGATTTCTCTGAGAAATCTGAGCAGAAGGAAAACCCAAAAGCCAGTCTCTTAAGGCAAAGCAGAGGTGAGAGTTGTAGAAGAAAAAATGATTATGGAAATTATGTTGATACAAACTCCTATTTTTTAATACAAGTAACCTTTTCCCATGGCTCAAGTTTCATGGTTCAGCATTTTTAGATGTAAATATTTTTCCCTGACCATGGCGTAAATAAGTTTCAGATAGCACAGAGGAATATTTGGCTTTAAAATAAGTGACCTCTCATTTAAAGGGTTGCCTGAAAGATGCAGCGGAAGGGAGTCGGAGTGTGGGAAGTGGAGGTGGTGGTTATTTATCAGGCTCGCCCCGGTCCCCGCTGGGTGCGCGGGCTTGACTGTCTCTGCACTTGGTACATTAATCACTTACTCTTTTAAATTCAGGAGACCCATGCTTGGTGTGCAGGGTCAAAGACAAGGTAAAACAACGAGAAAGTCAATGATGGTAAATAAGCCTCTGATAGGAAGTTGGAGGTAGTTTCGTGATGATTTTGGCACCCACCATTTAAAGCAGTCTGCTGTCCTTCCTGCCGTTATGAATAACTGTGTTCGTAATCTCTGTTGGTGAAAGGCCGTGCTTGCTAAGGTGATAAGGCATACCATCCTTTCCCACTTGGAATTATTTGAAGTGTAAATATGCAGACTCTCTGGAGGTAGCAAATGCAGTGTGGGGGAGGGATTTTTGTACCGAGGGCCTAGAAATGCTTGCCTCGAGGTGGTAATCTGGTTTTTCTGCTTGTGCTATCAACTACCTTCAGGTTTGCCTATTGTATGTGGATTTTGGTTCTTTCCAGAAGGGTATGGAGTGAGTCTGTACACATTTCCTTCTTTGCAAAGTTTTATTTATCCTTAGAACAGAGGAAAGAATGGAAACTCAATTTTGTACAAATGAATCTAGTATCAGGACATCAGCGCAGGTCGTGGTTTCTGAAATTTTCTGAGGTAAGGAGTCTTTAACACCTACAAGGCCACCTCCCTCTATCCATGCTGGAAAGCTGCTGGACGGGGGGCAACATAATCAGTGCACGTTGATGTCATCCGCGTACATGGGGACGGCAGCAGCACACGTGTGTGTGGAACAGTCGAGCTGTGAGCCGTGCGGTCACGTGCAGCTCCACGGCTGCAATCTCTGAAGCACAGCCCTCGCACTCCGGCTCGGGGCCCTCGCACTCCGGCTCGGGGCCCTCGCACTCCGGCTCGGGGCCCTCGCAGTGGGCCCTGGAATGCTCCCCGCAAGGTCTTCCCCGGGCTGACTCTTCCTCGTTAGTCTACATTCAGCTCTAAATAGTTTCCCATACAGACAACCCCTTTGTGGCCACTCAGTCCAAAACAGCCCTCGCCCCCGCCTTGTTGTAATCGTTGTTACACGACCTGCTTGTTGTTTCCATAGCCCTTGTTATAATGGGGCGTTTCTTCGTATATTGGCTTTCTTCCTTTGCTAGCCTGTTCATCAGGAGAGCAGGGGTTTTGCCAGACTGGTTGCCTGTAATGCCACAGAGGCTCCTGATCCATTAAACGTTAGTTGAATGAATGAGAGAGGATATGAAGCCGTTTGCAGAAACTCTCTCCCCCGGAGGGGCCGCCTGGGCCTCCTTATGTGGCAGTCTCAGGGCAGCAAAGGGGCAGGAGCGAAAGCTGCAGGGTGTTTTGCTGTTGAGACTCCCAAGTCATACAGCGTCACTTCTGCTGCATTCCATTGGCTTTAATGATTCACAGGACAGGATCGAGCAACTCAAGGGAAGGGAGAACCAGCCCACCTTGAGAACAAGAGTGGCCAAGTCACTTTACAGAGAGGCACATGTTTCCAGGATTGAGAGGAATTGCAAACCACCTACCAATTAGAGGTTGACCCTAATCTATCCATGTGTCTGCAGATAACAATACTTGGAATTCATGTGTGGTTTTAAGAATAAGGTCTACTGAGAATGACCCATCTGTGAGGAAAACGGTAACATTTACTACACATGTATACTGGGCCAATTTTATGGTAAAATAAGAGAATACACAAAATATACAGTAATTTCTGTTACTCCCCCCCGCCCCAATCCTCTTAACTAAGGAACAGAATTAGTATAGTTCCATCCACATCCTCTTCTCTGTGTCCTACATTGTTCTCGTCCTACAAAGTTAAGCTGTCTGTAGGAGTTCTGTCTCAGAACCCTGTTACCACAAGACGACCTTCACTTATGCACTTGTTTAAAATTCTGAGTATTCAGAACAGTCTTGTAATGCAGTGGGTGTGCGTGGTTAAAGTCTCACCCGGGAGGCCTGTGTCTGCGTTCTCTGCCAGGATCAGATCTCTGTGCCCTGGCACAGCCTTCTTTCCTCATGTCACAAAAGTAGAGGTGGTTTAAAATGACTCTGTGACGTGAAGAATCTTTTTCTGCTTGGAACCTGAACGGCAAATGAATCATGCCTTTGCCCGGAGCTGCGACAACTCCAGTGCGTATCTGGTAGAATGCTTCGGGCTGCAAGTAACAGAGTCCCCGATTCAGACTGGCTCAGATAATAGAGAAACTTATCATTTCCTGTAGCCTTAGGTGTGATTCAGTGCTTGGCTCAGCTTCGGTAGCTCACAGGGTTAACTCTAGTCCCTTGCTTTTGTCTAGCAGGAGAGAGAGAGAGAGACAAAAACTTCACCCTCGCTGCCTCACTGCCTCAGACATCTTCCATTCAGTCAAATTCAGCCACTTTAGGTCAAGTGTCCATCCCAAAGCATTAACACCTCCCTGGGAAAGCCCTAATCTGATTGGCTGAGGCTGACTCTGAATCACCCTTGGAGTCAAGGATGTCACTTAGCCAGGCATCCTAAATAGGAAGGGGATCTCTGCATAAAATTAGGGTTCTGATAAGAAGATACAGTTGGAAAAGGATGCTCAGTAGGCAACTGAACGTGTCTTGTGGAATGGGTAATGTTAGCAAACGCCCTCTGAGAAACAGTAGCCCTGGATAATGCAGTAATTGTAGAAACTAAAACAGAGCTAGACATAATAATTAAAGGGAAAATCCCTAAGTTGCAAAAGAGACTTTAGAAAAGAAAACCTGGTATTTCTGGGTTTTACTTATTTGCGATGAGCGAAGTCGCAGCACATGCCTGCCCCCGCCCCCCTTCTGCTCAGCGTCACACGCAGGGACACACGTGCACATAGGGGATGTGGCCTGGACCTAGGTCCCTGAAAAGGAAAAGGTGATGCAGCTGTGTTTCAGAGGAAAGCCCTGATTTGCTCTCAAGTGTTTTTCTTGGCAAAGAAGCCCGTCGTTGGCACGTGCCCGAGGCCCCTGATCCGAGTGGGTGGGGTGGAGAGGCAGGGAAAGGGAGAACCTGGAGGCGGGTTATTCTCTCTCCCTCCTCTGCCACCGGCACGGGTTCCCAGAGAGCAGTGTCTCCTGTCACCAGCACCTAGAACAGCGCCTGGCATAGACTGGCCTCTGGGGACTGATGTTGGATCGCCTCCTGCACCCGCTCCCGGGAGTAGCCCTGAAGCGAGGGCAGCGGGAGGATCCGTGAGCAGGAACCGGAGCGGAAGTGAGGCGCCCCCTGCTGGGCCGGCGGACTGCAAGGTCAAGGCCGCCCGGGCAGCCTCTCCTCCAAGGGTTGGGTTCTTACTTATTCACCAGAAATAAAAACCAACCAGTTACTCCTTCGGACAACAAACTGTCCCTGGTTCGTGTGTCACGATGGGCTGTTGAGAAATTGAATTGGTGTTCACGAGTTTTGCCCTGTTTCCCGTAGCTTTCCGCTTTTCCTCGGAGAGTAGATTGGGCCCGCAGCGAGCGTGAAGCACCCCGCGCGTTGCTGTATAACTGCCCTTGGATGCCACTGCTGTGGAGTTTAGATCTAAATATTTTGATAAAGTGACATTCCCAGCATCTCTCAGCTCGTTGGATGCGACATCCCCAGGCGAATGGGAGCCCTTGGCTCGGGGCAGAGCGGTGAAGAGCCCGAATAACCCCGTGAGACGCCGGGGTCCTTCTTTTTCTTTTGCGAGTCCGTTGCTCACTGCGGCTCGCCGATTCACCATCCCAATTCCCAGGTCACCGGACAGGAGGCGCGCGCTCTCGGGGTCAGGATCGCTAGGGGGTGTGTCCGCAGCATGCGGACAGTTACTGTCGGGGACAATGACAGCGGCTCTCCTTTTCCGAGGTGGGGCGATCGGGGTCAGGCCCGCGCCCGGCTCCGCACGTGGATTTCTGAGAAATCTTTACCAACGCGTTAGGAGGTGGGTGTTTATTCTGCTTCTACCCCCTCCCTCCTGCCGTCTGTTATTAACCGCAGCCAGAGAGACCCTGTTCGAAGACAAGCCAGAGCGGGTTGCTCGGCAGCTCGGCAGCTTTTCCTAAGTACAAGCTGTAGCCGGCAAGTCCTGTAATTTGCCCGTCCCCCCCGCCCCACCCCTTTAGCTCTGTGACGTCACCCTCCTCTGTCCTTCCTGCTTCATAAACTACCCTGGGCCCTGTGCTGTTTTCTTGAAACTCTTCGCTCGGGGTCTTCGGATGCTTGTCCCTTCTGTTTGGAATGGTCGCTTCCAAGCTAGCCGTGCGGGGAGCAGCCCATCTCCTTCGGGCCTTTATGTGCCAGTCGCCTGCTCACCAAGGATTTCCCTGGCAATGCTACTGAGACGTTCACCCCGCTCCCCAACGTCTTAGGTCATCCTTTGCAGCCTGAGGTTTTTTGCTTTGTTTTGTTTGGTATCGATTTTTGCCGACTTGATTTATTAATTATCTTGCCCCTTAGATTGTGGGCTCCACAAAGGGGAGGAGTTTCCTGTGTTTTCTCCCCGCATCTCCACAACTTTATACCCTGCAATCAGAACAGTGCCTGGACCACAGCAGGCATACAGTAAATACACTTACTGAAGGAGGAGTGATTTCACTCCTTCAGTCAGCAAATATTCTGCATTTACTAAGAGCCAGGCATTGTGTCGGACACTTGTAAAACACAAATGAGTCACAGAGACAAGGTGTCTCATCTCACAGACCATAAAATCAAAGAAAAGGAGCAGTAAAGCAAGTGCCCATTTTATACCTGTGGACTCTAAATTCACAGAAATTTATGAAAATTCTTCACTGTCCACTGTTCTTAAGTGGCCAAAGCTGGGGTGAATACCCAGGAATTTAAAATTACTTTGTCCGCTCGCTCTCCTTTCGTGCCATGACGGGATTGACACAGATACTTAAACACACATGTACACACATACACTCATGCACGCGCACTCACACGCACACACACTCACATGCACACACGACTCATTACTAATTGCACATGTTTGTGTATATTCACAATGTCCTTCATTGAGTGGAATTTTGTTGCTGTTTGCATCTATTGGGATTGCTCTCTAAGATATTCAGGATTATCATTAGATGAAGCTCATCAATCATTATTATTGTGGTTAAGCTTCATTGAGTCTGCCCTTCAGTTGCATCAAAATAAAAATAACAAGTCTTTCATCTCACTTGTTCTAAATAAGGAAGAAATCCTCTAGCTTACTATATGTGTAAGACAGTGTGAAAATAAAATCTGTTAAGTGGCCACCTTATGTCATGGTTCACACTAAGAATGCTTTCTTGGAAAGGTTAGGTTGCCCATTATATTTCAGCTTTCTATAGTAATTATACACTTGTGACTTTGATGTTTTTGGTCAGAATGTATTTTAGTATGGCTTCACTCTCTGTAATGAGCAAGAACAGAAGATGCTATTAGAGCAAGTTCCACCAGATTCATGCTGTACTTTATAGGCTCTAGTGAGATCCTTGTGCTTTTTATATTATACCTCATGATTTTGGGTGAAAATGCATCTGAATAGAACATGGTCATCTTTCTATTTCTTTAGTCCTTTCACCTTCACCGTGGTAAGGAGAGGTCTTTTAGTGCATACATGCCATCAGCATTAGTGGAGATAACTTTGTTTTATTCTTTGTAAATGTTACTCTCAGAAGAAGAGAGATTCACTGGACTCCTCTCTGGCTGGGACTGAGAATAGATCAGAGGACCGCTGCAGGATGAGCAGATGTAGGATGAGCAGATGCAGGACCACGCCAGGACGCTGGAGGAAGAGAAGTGTGGGAGCACGGGATCCCAGGGCAGGGGACTTCCAGGAGATCCTTTCAGACATCTTGAGCCATAAATGCAGCATCCTATGTCAGAACCGCTAGATGTGTGGGATTCATCATGACCCTGTCCTTGGGCTCCCAGCCAAGATGCGGCTTTCACATGATAGGAAAATTATGTGCATTTCTCAAAAACCTGAAAGACAAATGCTTTAGTATAAATGGGATAATACTAAGGATGAAGTGAAGGCATGAAGAAATGATCATTTGCTATGATATTTTCTCAAATCATGGTCGTTCCATGGAAAGCACAGGAAAATTGTAAAGTTACAGATAGGCTGGAGGGTTCATCCCAGACTTCTTCATTATCATTAGCACTACTGTAAAAAATATAAATGCCTAAATGACCTCTGCGTTGGGTAAAGTGTGCACAGAGTGAAGTGTACACCCTTGCTCTCATGGTGCTATCCAGGTAAGGGACAAACAAAGTCACCTCTTTCTAGAGAGAGGAGAGCTTAGTGGCATATTTTAGTCTTCTACAGTTAGTGTGTGGGCATGTTGCTCTTGGAACGAAACTCTTTAAAAGTCTCCTGAGCAAGAGAACATAATCCCCCATTATGCAATCTTCCAAGTTCATAGAAAGCATAACACGACATTTTAACAGTTATAGTTGTCAAAGAGATAAGGCATTTCAAATTTGGTTCCAAAGTATTTGAAATGATTGAGTCTGGTTGTGGCGTATAGAAAGTCAGGTTTATTGCAAGTGTTTGAAAATACAGACGGACGGGCTCTGAAGGGAAGGTCGGTTTTGTCACTCATTCCTGTTTCGCAGACATTAGGGCTTTTCTGCTCATTTCTGGTCGTGTTAGGTAGCCTGGTTCAGGGAGGCCGTGGCATAGCTGAGTTCTGTGTAGGTAAGTTGTTTCTGTATCACTTCATGTTAGATTAGTCTATATATGTTTCTATTACTTTATTAACCCAGTATGTAATAGAACACCTAAATAGTACTTGCAAAATTCCTGACAGAATTGAGGTGATAACCACTTGGAAAATCTGGGGGAATCATCCGTGCTCAAAGATTCTCCAGGCACAGGTTTTCTGGGGCAGCCTGACCATGCCCACCGTTTTCATCGCGGCGAACTCCTCTAGGAATTTTAATGCTGTATACACCTGAAATCTGCAGTCCCCTGCCCACAAGTCACTGCTGGTGTCCACACCACCACCTACTGCTACCTGGACAGCAGAATCGCCGACGGTGCCCAGGTGCACCTTCCTCTTGCTGGCCTTGATAGGTGTTAGTAACTGCATTGCTTCACTTGGAGATGATTCTGTAACTGAACAGGATGGGAAGAGGAGAGTCACTTTGCATATTGGAAGCTTCATTTGGCAGTCACAATGGAGGCTCTGCGGGCGAGAATGCTTTCAAGGTTTCTCTTCTCAATCCCCAGATGGAGCCAAATGTAGACAACCTCCAACTCTCTGATGGGCAAAGTCATTAAAGAGATGAAAAATAAGAAAGCATCTGGAAGTGATATGATCTCTGCCAAATGTTCACGCTAGAGAGAAAGCAACTCATGTCGTGTCTCGGTATTCTCTCCCCTTGAGAGTCAAGAGTGAAAGCGAAATCGCTGCATGGCTCTCGGAACGCGAAGATCGCGGGCTGTGCGTAAGGGCAGGGCCGACACTCACCTCTGAAGCGGCTGCACAGCACACGTTTAGACAAAAGAGAGTTTGCATACATGAGTGGGTCTCCATGAGAAAATTCTGTTTTGGAAGGACAATAGCACATGTCCTAAGGGTGGGTGTTTTGACATGGAAATCTCACCTCTCTCTGTAGAAGGAACTTGTGTTTTATCTAGCCTCCGATGCCTTTCTTAGAAGATACTGTATACGTGTCTTTCGCTCCCCTTCTCGATGTGTTCGTTGAGGACAGAAACTCATCAACTGCTTAGCGACTTCAAATGAACTCCAAGCCTCCTTATTTGATTTCTGAGTAGTGAATAGCATTTTCAAACCCTTGGAAACTGCTTTATATACCTGCTATTCATGAGACTATTTAAGAAGAGCCTGACTTATTGGAAGCACACGGAGTTTGAAACCAGAAAACCTAAACAGAAATCCTGCTTTTGCCACTTTCTGGTGTAAATTATGATGTCCAAACTAGATGTAATAATAACGCTCACTAAAGAGGGCTTTGCGACTGTAATACACTGTCACGGTGCTATTCAGTCCCACTCATTCCTCTTGTGTCTACTTTTAAAAAATGTTCTGCTCCCTGTTGGATAGTACTATGAAATTGTAAAGCATATTTTCTTCTGGCAAAGCACTTTATAGTTATTGAAGTCTTAATATGTGTGTCTGGTAGGTAAGTGGATTAGTCAGATAGTACCAGAATAATGCTACCAATGTAACAAACAACCACAAAAATCTCAGTGGCATAAAAACACAATCATACATTTCTTACCCATGTGATCACTGTACAGCGCTAGGCTCAGCTGGATTCAGGCTGAGGGTTGAGTCCTGGTTTGTTTCTCCTCCTTTTTTTTTGGGAATCAGCAGCTTCCTGAGACATTTGTTCTCATGGCCGAGGCAGAAGCACAAGAGTGCAAGATCACTGGGCTCACTGTACTTGCCAATGTTTTCTGACCTCCCATTGGCCAAAGTAAGTCACGTGGCCAAGCCCACATGAAGGCATGCTGACATACAACCGCACGCATATCATAAATGTGATGTGTATGATTACTTCTGGGGATGGAAGAATTGGGACTAATAATTCAATCCTTTGAATAAGGTCTTTAGGTGACTACCTTCCTCTTGTAAGAGAAAGAATATATAATCAAGAATGCAAAGCTTTTGAAACTGACAATAGATCTAGATATAAAGATAGGCTACGTATCTTAATATCCTTTTTTTTTTTTTTTTTTCAGAAAGCTCTAAACAACTCTTTCCCCCCAGACAGTCTGGAATTTGTACATGAAACTTGGAATTCTGACAGTATGTGGATCTATGCATCATTGTCTTGATACGACATATTCCTTGGTCCTTTATCCTTATATTTGTCTGTTAAGGAGAGAATAGAATATATGAGTATCTGGATCGTGGTGAGTACTCAGCTCTAGCAATCTCTATTAGTTGTTGAGAGTCTCATCCCCATTTGCTTACTGGTAGGTAACACAAGGCAGAGGCAAAGTTGCTGTAAACTGGATCCCTGAGCTGGATCCTTCAGTGATTACTCATGTCCTTGGAATCACAGCATCACAGAATGACAGCGTGGAAAGACATGTGCAGAGTGCCCAGGCCAGCACCACTGATTCTGTTAATGGCATTGAGGGTTCAGAGACAGGAAGGGCCTGTGCAGAACGATCCAGGTGAGATGGCCCAGTGGTATACACGTTTCTGCAGCAGTGACAGAAAGGAGGTAGACAGGTAGAGAGAGCAGGTTATTTTAGGTTATGTTTACAGTAAGGATTTGCTTGCCCTTCAAGTACCAAATTTGGCCTTGAGGACTTCTCATTCCAGGGCAGAAGGGCCAGGTGACTGCTGGAATTCTAGTTTATGTGGCTGCCACGTCCTCGTGTTACCATGTTCCTTGCCAAGAAGTGGGAAGAATATATATACAGAGAGTGAGAGGCGGCCTGAGAAAAGAAAATCACATGTTTTCTAGTTTTCCCTTCTCCCTCCCTCCAGGCCAATGATTAGCGATCCAGTCATTTACGTTTTAAATCATTCGTGGCGCTAGCACCTGGCAGCCTAGTAAGCAAGGTGAAATTTAAATGGGCTCCTCCCTTTCCTTTCCTGAAATTTCTCGCTAGTTTTCATTCATTTGTTTTCTAACATTTCAGAATCATTTTGTTAACTTCCAAATAACTCCTTTGGGATTTTTATTGAATTTCACACTACTTATTGATGAATCTGGGGGGAGAGTTGAGGTATTTACATTATGGAATCTTTTAATCCAGGAAGACAACACTTATTTTCATTTATTTAAAACTTAAAAAAAAATTCAGCAAGGCTTTATAGCTTCTAGTGCAGTTTGTTATTACTTCATTTGTTCATAATTCATTTTTTTTAAAACTGGGGATATTCTGAACTGATTTGAGGCTGTGACGTTTAGTTGATGCCCAGAATACATTCTGTTCTTTTCCCTTAATAAAACCCTTGATTTTTCAGTTGGACACACGGTCATCTTGAGTAGAGACATTTCTCAGCCTGCCTGATCACTAGGGGTGGCCATGTGAGGAAGTCGTGGCCAATGGCATGTGAGCAGAAGTACCACCTGTGACTTCTGGATAGCCATTCTTTAAGGAAGCGGTGTCCAACCTTTGGGTTACCCTGGGCCACACTGGAAGGACTGTCTTGGACCACACCTACCATATACTAACACTAACGATCGCTGATGAGCTAAAAAGAAGTCGCAAGAAAACCTCATCCTGTTGTAAGATTTTCTGCTGTCCTGCATGCAAAGCCGTCCTGAGCCGCAGGTTGGACAGGCTGGCTTTGGGAGAAGGCGAACTTGCTTCTCTGTCTCCTCCTCCTCTCTGGCGGCAGGTAGTGATTGCTGGATGCAGGAGCCCCCCGGGTGTTCCTTAGCGGGGGCAGGGTAGGACCGCCAGGGGAGCTGGCTCCCTAATGACTTGGTCGAATGCCATCCTCTTCCACACTCTTTATGTGATGAAATAATCTTTGCAGATTTAAGCTACGGTTTATTACCGTTGTTTCATCATTTACCAAAACACAAACCTAACTGCTCCAGCGTCTTTGCTTTTTGTTGTTGTTTTTGAGGTTTTTAAGTTAATTTCACTGACTTTCATGTGTTGAGAAATAAAGCCCCACACAAGTAAAATCCATTTTCTCTTCTCCTTTGCTGCATGTATACCTCATTAGCTAGCAATTTCAGAACAGCACTACACAAGAATGACAAAAGGGCACTCCTCTCTTACTCTTAAATTTCATGGGCGTGCTGTTATATTTTTACTATTAAGTATGGTTTTGACTGTGGGGATTCTTCAAATTTAAAACGGGGATAATGATACCTGCTTCATTTATGTAGTTGTTACAAGGGTCAAGTGCACTAATAAGTAGGAAGATGCTATGTAACTGTTGAAAGCTCTACCACATTTGCCTGGCATATAGGCATGTAGTGTAAGTCACCAAATGTTGTCAGTGGTACTCTTGTTTTTAATAATCAACCACTGTCATGTCGTAAAGGAACAAACCAGACATTTCATAAATTATCTCTTTGGTGCCACTGTGCAGAAAAAAGCTGGGTCTAATGGCTCATTAAATAACTTTTTATGTCTTAATATTAGGGCCAAAAGTTAGAAAAGAAATAGATGTTTTCCATTATGAAAAACAGGGGCAGAGATTGAAATTTTGAAAATAAATGATCATTTCAAATGTAACTACTAGGGGTAATTCCAATGGAATGTGACACCTAGAATCTTACGTTTGGAAAATACACTACTATGGCTTGCTTTACGAAGTTGACTGATGAATGGTCAATTCACATTCGTTACCAACTGAAGTGCTGGATCACCCTACATGGCACTTAGTGGTCGAGAAGGTCCCCCTTCACACGTTCCTGCTCTTTTGTCCTCCCGAAACTGCTTTCAGAACATGTCCCTTGTGGAGTGACCTGTCCTTTCATCCTCTCACAGTCCACTTCGCTGGGAAGCATTGTCTGTTCTTGGTGAAATAGACTCTATTTACCACTTTCTGTGTAAGCAAGTTGGGGTTTGAAGTCAAAAATTCTTTCACTGTACTTCCAAAAAAAATGTCCTTTTTTTTTTTTTTTTTAAAGATTTCGTAGAAGAGATTCTCCTTTTAAAATTAGTCCATTTTTCAATTAGTGGCAGAAAAGGTCTGGGGGCAGGGAATGAATTAAATCTGTTCACTTACAGACCCTTTGGGTGTTATTTATTGATCTCGCCTCTGACGTAGCTGAAGCTTATGCTCTTGTAGCTTGCTGTATAATGTATTGGACATCATTTAAATTTAGTACTCTACACATTGTTTTGTATTACTTAATGAGAAAAATACCTTAGTTTTAAAGTATTTTATATACGAACATTTTATTATATACATGCGGAAGTGACATTTGAGATACTTTTTCTGGAAACAAATCAATTAATAAATGTAACCCCCCCCTCCCCCATGGATTGTTTTATGTTGGCTACTTTGTGAACTTCTCTCTTCTCCTTGGCCTGCTGAATAATTACCTCAAAACAGTTCCTCAAGTAATTGCCTAAAAACAATTAGTTTGTGATGAGATTCATCTAAGATCAGCATTTACTGAGCATCTATTAAACGCTGTGCACTCTGACATGTGCTAATAATAATAAAATGATATTGAATCCCTTCTTTTAAATTTAATCATCACAAAAATATTTGAGATAGGAAAAGAAATATTAGGAAAACTGAGGAAATGGAGACCCAGAGAACAAGAGCATTTCACATGTCACACATCAAGTCCTCGGACTCTACTTTGAACCCAGAACTTCAGACTACCAATCTTGGACAATTCCCTTCAATCTGGACTTTCCTGTATCATTTGATTTCACATCTGTTCCTGAAAATCATACGTAATAACAAGAACAAATGGTAATTGTGCCGCTCTACGTGCACTGGCTGGGTTAGTGTATTCTTCATCGCCTGTCTGGGGGTGTTAATAGCTGTTGTTAGCTGCAGCAAGCCAGGGTCCAGCGAGGCTGAGGGATGTAGCTGAGTGTTCAGTGGAGCCGGGATCTGAACCCCGTGTCCCCACCGCCAGGGGCCTGGGCCGGCCTCTAGCAAGGCATCGCTCTCTTCTTGATGGCGTTCGTTTCCCGAATGGGCCCACTCCTGGTGGGAAGTTGAACTTTCATTAGAAACGAAGCCTGTCTGAGTTTATTTACATCTAGGAAAACTGGAAAGTGACCGCTTTCTCCAGTTTTTTAACCTCTGAAAAGAGACCAGGTACTTACTAATTTCCCAGAGACATGGTAAGTTGGCATGCACCAACTTAACAGTTCGCCAAACTGTTTGGTTCTTTGAGCGGATTTGATCTTTGCAGCTGGGTTAATGGACGTAAATGGCTGGGGCTGACTTTTGCAGCCGACTGGTGCCGGAAGTGTTGTGTAGCCTCCGCCTGCATCCAGCTAACTCTTCCTGGGCTCCCTTGGACTGCTTTCCCTGGAAGTGCCTCCAGTGTTTTACAACTATTACACACCACGATGTCTTGAACTGACCAGAGCTTTCTAGGGGAAATTCTGTCTACTATCATGATTCCTCTGAGCTTACAGCAAAATTACCCTGGGCTTTTCGCCCCTCTCATCTGTTATTTGTCCTTTCTTCCAGTCCTTTCTTTTTTTCTTGTCACCATGGCCTTCCAGGTGTTTTGGATTGTATTACTTAAGATAAATGAAGTTTGCTTTTTCTACAGCAGGATATTATTTTGCTATTTTTGTCTTGTTGAGACAATGTCCAAATGTAGACTTGCTTTTAAATATATGTCCTGGTTACCTTTTGTTTACATACTAAATAAATGTAACTTGGAACAGTAGTTATGATTGGCTTATTAGTATAGCTATTTTCTTATTTGGTTTTGATCAGTAAGTTGTGTTTTTGTTTTCATTTCTGAACAATTTGAATAATATGATTTTTTTTAACTGAGTACCTATTATGTACATGGTGTGTCACTATGAGGACAATAGACTTGAATGAAGAGTCCACAGTCTCTCTGTCACTTACTCCCTATATGACATGATCCTCAGCTTGTCAAATGTTAAATAGCACTAAACCTGTTTTAAAGCATTGTTCTAAGCACTGAGACTCACTCTAAGCTTCATATGTGCTAGAGAAATCTGCTGGCTCCTATGAAGCTTAAAAAAATACCTGCTATTATTTAAATGTCAACGGTGTGATGAGTACTTTAAATGCACAAGTAATCTTTACAATGATCATTGAAGTTAATCTTCTCCCCACTTTTACAGATGGGGTGCCTAAGGTTAACTACCTTGCCTAAGGTCACTTCGCTGGTGAATAGCTGGATGAGGGTTTGCACCTCTGACCACCTGATGCGAAAGCACACTGTCCTGTCTAACCATACCGTTTCATGAGCCAATGAAAGTCTCTTACAGAACATAGGAAAGTGCCATAATGTAGGGATAAACAGAGTACAACTCGGGTAAGAGAAAAACAGATTGTTCAGTTAGTGGTTCTCGGAAGGACTTGTGACATTTTCTCTGGGTCTGGAAGGAAGGAAACAATCTGGACTTGAGATGAGGGAAGATGCAGTCCCGGCACAAGGGCCGATGTTAGCAGTTACGAAGAGGTAGACGTGACAGATCGTGTATGGGCAGCACTTGCGATGCGTTTTGACTAGGGATTAAAGAGCACAGGAGTTCCCCGCTGCCCTTACCCAGAGTTACCTGAGACCAACCATGGTCCTAAAACATTAAATGAAAAATTCGGTGTTGCTGTGCTTGTATCCAAGTCACCCTTATTTTACTTTGTAATGGCTCCAAAGTGTGAGAATAATGGTGTGGTGATGTGGATGCACCGAAGAGAAGCCGTAAAGTGTATGTATGTGTAGGAAAGAACATAGCATGTACAGGGTCTGGTGATACCCACGGTGTGAGGCATCCACTGTGGTTCTTGGAACGTATCTCCCTCAGATAAGAGGGGACTACTGTGATGGAGCTTGAAATCACAAGGGGTGCATGATGAAGCAATCTGAATTTACATGACAGGCAATGGGAAGTCACGGGAGCAAAATGAGTTTAGCAAGGCTCTAAGATGAATTGTGGCAAACGTACAGTGGATTAGAGATAGAGAGAGACTGGCGATGAGGACCTTTGTTGGGGTGTCATTTCAATACCGCATTTCAGAGGCAAGGCATTATCCAAACTCAGGTCTTGACATTTGGAATGGAGGCGGGGAGGGAGATAAGCTCTAAATCCATGTCACATTAGGGAGAGTTCACTGGATTTGACAAGCACATGTCTGAAGAAGGAGTCAAGGAAGTTTAGGGATTGTCTGGCTGTGTAATGGTTTCACTGGAAACGAAATGGGGCGCATTTGACTTTAGACCAACTGAGTTTGAAGCCATGGTGGGTCGTTCCGGCAAATGAGGATGTGATGTGCGACAGTCGGAAACAGAGCTAGAACTTGGGGAGATGTCAGTGTTAGTGAGGAGACCCGAAGCTATGAGATTGGATGAGGTGTCAGAAGTAGAATTACATCAGCAGAAAAGAAAGGAAAACAAGTGAGATCTCAGAGAAATACCTATAATTATGAAAATTAGTTCAGGAAGATACTTGTTGGGTGTGTACTGTGTACCTGGCTTTTACATCTATTCTCTCAGTCTTCAAGGAAACTCTGAGAAGTGGTCACCATTTCCACATAGAGCAAGAGGAGGAATGGTTCAGTGATCTCCCAGGAAAGAACGTACTCGTGATGGAAACACTTACGGAGTGCTTACGGCTCCAAGCACGAAACTGGGCACCGAGAAGACCACGGGAGGTTGCTTCTCTCATGGAACTTGGTGTATTTATTGACTCCAGCTACAATTTCTACGTAACGGCTGAAATCAATTCAGCAGACCTTTGAGGAGATTTCGGGTGAGGAGGGACACTAAGGAACCCGTTCTCAAGGAGCTGCACCTGAGGGAGCAGTGGCAGTTAGACGCGCAGAGCAGTTCAGTAGCCCGTGCTCGCATGGCCCAGTGACCATCATTTGAATACCCCGTAGAACTAGCATGGGGTGGCCACGGTTTTATCTTAAGACCAAATCACTTCTACCCAATTATATCTCATGAAGTGCTTTAGGAAAATGGGGTATGATGTGTCTTATTTAAAATAAACTGTAATGGAGTTAAATATGTGAGGCATGTTGGTAGGGCTCTGGATAAAGCAGAGCCCTCGTACGTTACAGTGCCCATGTGAAATGGAACTGGCGCTCTGGAGCAAGTCCTGGAAATACTTTTCTTAAAGAAAATTAAAGGGGGTTCCCTGGTGGTGTAGTGGCCAGGCTTCGGCGCTCTCAACGCTGCAGCCTGAGTTCCATTCCCAGCCAGGGAACTACCCCACCCCCCACGCCCCCAAAAAGAAAATTAAACATACACTTATGTATAAACCAGCAATTTTACTCCTAGAAATCTACCCAGAAGAAATCAAAGCATATATCCACAAAAAGACTTGTATAAGAATGTGAAAGACTAGTAGAATAGTATGTAAATTAGCCATCAGCAGAGTGGATATTATAAAGATCCAATGAAGAACTACTCAGGAATGCAAAGGAATGCACTTCTAATACGTAAAGCAAACACGGGCTGAAGGCTTACACGACAGCGAAGGCTGTGTACCTCTCTGTGAGCTTCTGGGACACGTCAGCTGAAGCTAAGCCACCGTGACGATGTCAGAACAGCGGTCGCCTCCGCGCACATGGGGAGACGCGACTGGGAAGGGGCCCGGGAACTTGCTGGGGTGGCGGGCAGTGGTGTCGGTTACTTGCGTGTATGTATTTCTCACAACTTCTCACGTGATGGACTTAGGATTTGTATTTCAAAAAACCATGAAATTCTAACTTCAAAGAAGGAAAACCAAAGTTTAAAAAAAAATGGTATTCAAAAAATTCAGCGCTCAGGCCTTAGCTGGGATGGTGGTCCCTTAGGGCGGTATTTCGCGGGTGGCTTTTCATTCTTGGGGCCCTAGGATGGACCCCAGTTTCATCTCCTGTGATGACCTTCTTTAAGCAGTCCTCACTTTCTTTTTCAAAAATTTCAAAATGTCAGAAGAGCTTTTAGCGCTGTTCAGAATTCCATAACCACATGATTTTTGAACCCAACGTCTGAACGCTCTTCCAGGTCGATGTGTGCTGGGTGAAAAATGGAAGCATCTGTGTGTGCAAGGTCAAGAATGATGGAGAGAGAGACCACGTGACTACACAGAACCGGTCACATCCAGATGTGTCTAATGTAACAAAAAATAGTACAGTGGAGGCAAAATTTGTCAGCCCGCCCTCGTAGCAGGAGTATAAATTGATACAACCACTTGAGAAAGGTCTTTCCCGGGGTCTGCTAAAGCTGAACACGTTTACCCTATGAACCAGCACCTCCACGCTCAGGTATATTCCTGACAGAAACATGTACTTAGTAGGAACAAAAGCATCTATGGCACCGCTACCTATTAAAGCCCAACACTGGAAAGAATCCATATGTTCATCGAGAACAGATAGGGTAAATCAATTCTGGTCTGCTTCCATCATTCAGATACGCGAATGAACCAACAGGAATTGGAAGTAACAACGTGGTTGGATCTTGCAGACATAGTGAGGAGAAGGGACCAGACACCAGGGCATCATTTCGTTCACGTGAAGTTCAATGGTAGACGACACTACTCCGTGGTGTTCGTGGTCAGGATGAGTGTTTACCTTTGGAGGCTGGTGACTGGAAGAGGGAACTCAAGGAAGCTTTGGGGTTCTTGTCAATCTCTGTATCTCTGGGTGCTGGGAATATCGATGTGTTCACTTCGTGAAACTTCATCAAGCTGTTCCCTTAATGTTTACATCATTTTCTATATGCATGTTATAGCTTCAGAGAAAGATTTTATTACAAGAATATTTGTAAGGTTTAAGAAACACTGGTACAGTAGATGCCCATGGAGCCACTACTCACTGTAAGAATATCAGTCTCTCTGATGCCCTTTCTGTTTCTTTCTCCCATTATTTTTATCTTCTCTTACCCCTCGATAAACTTATCTTGAATTGGCATTTATTATTCCCTTTCATAATAGCTGTATTACATATACTATAAAAATCATAGAGTTAAATACTTCATGCTTGCTACTATCTAGATGTGTGAACTTGTCCACAGCAGTTATTTTCAGGCATTAGATTCCTTATTTGAAATGGACAGACTTAGACAAGTGACTCCCTTTTTGTCATTTTCTTGACCTTGCATGTCTTATTTGATGTTAAATAGGTACTTACTTATTCTGTGCATTATGCTATGCATGAGGCTGAGGAAGATATGAAAACAGTATGCAATGGTTCGCCCCTCCATGTACCTCAGTGTATTGTGAGGCAATAAGGCACATATCTGAAAGATCTGCAGAAAGGAGGAATTAATCTGGATGATGTTCAGAAACTTCTCAGCTTTAAAATTTGATCATTGAGTATATATTTAAGGGCGAAAAATTTGTGATACAGAACTTAATTATGTAAGAACATAAAGTACATGGTGAAACCATCGCAGAAGTTTGTATGAAAGAAATAATCTTAATACTTCTTTTGTAGTATGGAATAGGGACAGGAAGAGTAGTGTCACATAACACATGATGTCAGTCTAGGTAAGCAGAAAGCCAAAAGGATTTATAATAAAAAAATCTATTAAGAATCACTATATATGGCGATGGGAAGAGAACTGACTCTGGGTGGTAAACACATAACACACAGATGATGTATTGTAGAATGTACGCCAGGGACCTATGTAATTTTTACTAACCATTGTCACCCCAATAAATTTAACAGTAATAAAAAAGAATCACTATTGGGGAATGGCAGACAAATTCAAATTAGAAAGGATTGGGGGGAAAGATGAATTATGGGCTGAAATTGGAAAATGCTTTGGGTTGAAACTTATGAGTAAGGGAGAGAGAATTGGGTAATACAGGAAGCAACAGAAATAGAGGGTTTTATCACGTTTTGCAGTATATTGAGTATCTTTGACTTCACCTCTGCCATCCTGCTCCTTGGTGGAACATGATAAAAGCTGAAATTGCTTTCATTTTCATTTCATACAATTTTCTGCCATTTGAAGTTTACGAGGGATTGGGCAGAGTGAGGCCTCGGTTGCATG
Organism: Lyroderma lyra; assembly: GCA_004026885.1. Taxonomy (NCBI): domain Eukaryota; kingdom Metazoa; phylum Chordata; class Mammalia; order Chiroptera; family Megadermatidae; genus Lyroderma; species Lyroderma lyra. The sequence goes on along the minus strand of PVJL010006366.1, from coordinate 13,685 downwards.
TGGGTTAGAGTGTTTTACAGCTAAAATAAGAGGGGGACATTCTGGGAAGTAAGAGCAATTTGAGAAAAGAAGAAGGACTCTGAGCCCTAAATTACCCTAACTAGAAAGTGATTAGACTTTCCTAGCAGAAGGTGATCTTTTATATTGGGAACATTTGGGAAATGAAGTTATTTAGGTCCCTTCGTCGCCAGCTCTGATGAACCAGGATGATTAGGGTAAGAAACGAGTGGGTTAGGGAGGGGAGAAAGGGGAGGGGGTGGGAGAGGAGGGGGGGGGAAGCTAAATATAAGGTGATGGAAAGAGAAGTCACACTGGGTGGTGAACTTATTATACAACAAGCTGACAATGCACTGTAGACTTGTATGCCTGAAACCTATGTAATCCTTGCTAACAGATGTCACCCCAATAAAAAAAAAAAGAAACGAGCTTGTAGCGTACTCAGAAACTCTGGGGCTCTCCCTTAGACGTACCACTGTAATCTCACGCGGTGGGTGTTTCACTTACTTTTGGGACGCATACTCAATTTGGTAGCAGTATGTGGGAGGCACTATGAGAGGGCAAGACTCCCGCATGTTGAATGATGATGAAAACTTCTCAAAGTGTGGCGTCTGTGGCTGCATGTGGACAGTCTGGCTGTAAGTGAAACGGAGGAGAGGACTTCCAAGGAAGACTGAAGGAAGAGTCAGTGATAGCTCCCAGGTCTGAGCACGGGGGGAGCAGGAGAACGGGGTGTTACTAACAGATTAGTACTAAATTCCTTAACAAACGAACTTGCTTTCGTGTGTGCTTTCAACACGTTTGTTTGTTGCAGATTTCTGTGGTTTAGCACGACGCGTTCATTGGAACACATGGTAAATAGCAACAACAGGGTCCCTTACTTGTAGTTCTTACCTTTTCATTGGGATCTAGACATCAAGCCCCATGATCACATACCCAAATGTATAATTCCAAATGGTAAGTCGTAGGAAGGAATGGTACTTGTTCTATAAGAACATCTAATGCAGAGATCAGTCCTGGTTTGGTTCAAAGAGGACTGTCCTCCGGACGCGACACTTGAGCCGAGACCTGAAATGTACGTAGAGAATCCTTCAGTGAAGGGAGGGTTGGGGCAGTGCAGCTGGGTTGGTTTCATCAAAAGACAAGTGTCATGTTATGTTTGGAGGGTAGGGAGGAGCAAGACCATGCAGAGCTGTATGGGCCATGATAAGGGTTTTGGTATTGATCCTAAAGGCACTGGGAAGCCAAAGGGAGGTTTATCCAGAGGGGCCATTTGAGTATCCCGGGGCAAGGCCACGCTGGATTCAATACAGAGGCTGGGGGGAGGGGGGAGGCTGAGGAGTAGCTGTGGGAGTACAATAAGGGTGTTGCTGTCGTAGTCTGGGCCTCTGAGAGGTGATGGTGCCTGGAACTGGGGTACAGGGAGGTGGAGACTGTCAGTGGGAGATTATAGAATGAGGAAAGAAGAAGGCCTAACGGTGAGCCTTAGGATCTAACGTTTACAGGCTCGTGAAACCAGAAAGATGTCCCTGTTGTTTAATTATCCCCACTGACATATGGATGGTGTTACATTCTTCCAACCTCACTTTGTCCTTTGTTTCTCTTTCTTCATTTTTTTTTTTAAGTAAGTAATCAACTAGTTAGTTAATAAAAAGGACAGCCTTTATTATTCTTGGGTCATGAGGAGACAGGCGATGTCGCTCAAATCACTCCCATCCAGGGTTTGAAGTGAGTTTTGAGGGGCTAGGGGAACCCCGCTGGTATGTGGAGGTGCTGGCAGGGCAGGTTTTGACTGGGGAGCCCTGGATTTGGACACTTGTGGTGAGATATGGTAAGGGTCTTCGGCTCCCGGTCTGCCTGGACACGAACCCTTCACTCCTGGAAAAGTTCCAGTTCAAGTCCGGGTCACGTTCTGGACCTTTGGTTCGTGGGAGGCGGGCGAGGCTTTGGTTCCGGGTGCGACTGGAGGTCAAGGTTCTCTCCTCTGCGCATGCTTCAGCGTGACTTGCGGTTTTGGTCTGTTGTTTTTTAGGATGATTCGAGGGTTGGGTCGTTAGCAGCTCGTCCTCCTCAGCAGGAATCCAGACCCTTCCTGTGTACTCGTGCTGCCTCCGTCAGATGTTGGCTTTGTCCTCAGGTGTGTCTTCTACGACTTCAGCATGAATGTCTCCTCTTGGGCGCCATCACATGTTCACACCACGGTGTTTCAGAGATTGGAGTGTAGCCGGGGGCGGCTCCCCCTTGGCCTTCGTTTCCCCCCTGCTCTCTCAGTGCTCCTCTGTTTATCCTCAGGTATAGTGGCAAAAGGCTGGGGGAGGTTCCTAGGTAGGAATGAGGCTGGTGGAGTCTCCAGAACCAGTTGTTTCCTAGTGTCTCTTGGCTTTGACAGGTCACTCTCACAGAGACCCTTTGGCGGTGTGAGAGTTCCCTGGAGGTTTGGGATTAGCTGAATTCCTTTAACTCTGTAGGGCTTTGGTGGAATTACCAGTCACAGGACAGAAAAGGACAGTGAGACACCTCTCTCCTTACCTGGGAGTGGGACCTCCAGCACCACTCCTAACTGAAAAGGAACTCTGCTTTCCTTTCTTAACACACATACGTGCACACACGCACACATACACGCAGGCACATGCACGTGCACACATACACACATACATGTAGACACACACATGAGCACACATGCACGCACACACACATGCAGACACACGTGCACACATATGCACGCGCACACACATACACACGCACGTGCATACATACACGCAGACACACATGTGCACGCATATGCACACACACACACGCAGACACGCACGCGCACACACATGCGCGTGCACACACATACACATGCACATACATGCAGACACACACATACGCACATACGTGCACGCACACACGCACACAGGCCCTCACGTGCACGCATGCACACACACACACACATACACACAGACATGCACGTGCACACATATGCGCGTGCACACACATACACATGCACACATATGCACATACATGCAGACACACACAAATACGCACATATGCGCGCGCACACACATGCACACAGGTCCTCGCGTGCGCACGCACACACACACACATACAGGCCCTCACGTGCACACACATACACACACGCACACACACGTGCACATACATGCAGACACATACATGCACACATATGCACACACGTGCACAACATGTGTACACACTTTTAACTTCCTTTTCCTCTCTCCTCAGAATGATCAAGTTTTATAAATACTACAGATATGAATTTAGTACTAAGAACGCATGTTAAAAATAATTGAGTCACAGACCATTATGTAAGTAAATAAACTGAAAATAACTTTTTGAAGGTCACACGTAATTAATTTTGGAGTTAGTTCTAAAACATGGTTTGCTGACTTTTATTCTAATATTAGTTCAGCATTTCTAGTTTCTCCTCCTCTAAAATCCCACAAACGTATGTAAGCTTTTTCCTGCAGTGCTTAGGACTTGCCCAAGCTCACACGATGTGGACTGTATTAAAATCCTTAGTTCATTTACATAAGATACACATCATCACAGAGAAGCTTACCTTCAGTGTTAATAATTTCCTCACAACAATTAGATTCCAAAGAGAGCACGGAAGGCCAAAATTACATGTCGTCAAATTTACTAAATTACTCTTGTAAGTTCCTTAAATAGCCCATCAGCAAGTATTTATCCCCATGAGAGATCCAGGAAAACTGAGGCCGAGTGGGGTGACAGCAGATGTGGGTGTCTCGTTTCTTGCTCAGTCTGGGGGCAGATGTGCACTGAGAAGAATGGTAGGGATGCCTGTCCACTATTAGAACAGACGCCCGGCATATAGTTTTGTATTCATATCCTCAGTCTCGCCAGTCTCTCCCGAATCAGACCACGTCAGGATACAGATGGCGTCTTTCCTAGTCGGATCCTTAGGATGTTATGCAGCATCTGATTCGACTAAAATACGAGTCTTGAAAGGAAGAGCAATTTGGCCAGGTTGAATTGCAATTCTTCCAAATCCACACAAAACCCTGTAGTTTTTCTCTCCCAATCATTTGGATAACTGTGGTCTTATACATTGGTCTACGGTTATTGGTGTAACTGAATGTCAACATTAGCTGTTTGTACTATGAGCTTAGGCATAGCTCCATCAATACAAAACTCAGGCTCATCGATGTGTGTGAAAGATGCATTTGGGGCTATGTGACAGCTATGAAAATTGCTTTTGTGATGAGCTAGAGGTAATGATTGTATGGTAATTAAGTATTTAAAAATATCCATTGTGCCGTACAGGAAGATTTCAGCCTTTGCCATATTTTTCCTACAATAGCTGATTTACTGCTTTTATTCTTTACGCTTCCTGTGAATACATTTGTTGCTATGTCTTTAGTATTATTGTTAGCTTCATTGCATAATTAGTGGTATTTGGCTGCTGCTTTTTTTAGCTTAAAAGAACTGTAATTAGTTTTCATTCACTAGTGTCATTTATATAGCATCAGGGTCATTGCCAAAGGTATAAGGACTATAATTCTATTGCTAGGTTTTAAATTTCTATAAAATTAAAAGCCTATTTTGCTCATCTTAAGTAATAAAAAAGGATATAAGTTACAAATGATAGTATTTCATTCTGCTTGAAAGAAAAGTGTATTTCAGGATTTGAAAGAGTGATGTGTGTGCGCACGAGGTATCATGTTCTCCATCTGAAATGGGAATTCTTCTCTCGCCGTTGGGTTGGTTAATTCCATATAACCAAGTGTTAAGTGATCTGTTCATTTGTACTTTCTCCACTAACTGCACCATTAAAGCAAAATGTTATTAGTGAGTAGAAATGTGGGTGTGTACAATCAAGACATCCTGCATTCAAAACCTGCTTGATTTATCAAGTAGATCTTAAAAAGTTAACTATGAAGATTAAATTCAATAATGTTTGTAAAGCATTTAAGTCAGCACTCATAGATATTAGTTACTATTATCATTTCTTTATATTTGCACTGTCAACTCTTTGTAAGTTTTTAAAGGATGTTCAAAAGTCTCTGTCCCAGGGGCTTGATGTCAGAAATCCTTGTTAAGTTCAGAGTGTTCTGGAATTATAAGGCAGGAAGCAGAGATCAGAGTGAGTATCAAATGAAGGAATGTGCCTTGAAGAGTGTTTAATTAATATTGGCCAAAGTAGTAATAGAAATCCAAAGCAGTAGAGGTGTTGTTAAACGTCTACCTCTGGCATATATGCTCAGGTTTCAGTCCATTCCCTTGTTGATGCTACAAGAGCTTTTAGTAGAGAGAGAGAGAGAGAGAGAAAGCGAGCATGTGAGTGAGTGAGCAACAGAGAGAGACAGAGACAGAGATAGATACGGGTAGATGTGTATGTGTGTGGGGGGGAGGTGTGTAGGTGGTGTGTGTGTTTGCTGTGTCTCTCTGTGTGGTGTGTTTTGTGTGTGTTGTATGTGTGTGTATGGTGTATGTGATATGTGTGTGTGTGCAGTGTGTGTGCATGTGGGTGCGTGTGCATGTGTTGTGTGTGTGTCTGCAGTGTGTGTGCAGTGTGTGTGTGTGTGCATGTGTGTGGGTGTGGGTGTGTGTGGTGTATGTGATATGTGTGTGTGGTGTGTGTGAGTCTGTGCTGTGTGTGTGTGTGTGCAGTGTGTGTGTGTGCAGTGTGCGTGTGTGTGTGCAGTGTGCATGTGTGCAATGTGTGTGCGCATGCAGTGTGTGTACGTGCAGAGTGTGTGTGTACGTGTGTGTGCAGTGTGTGTGTACGTGTGTGTGTGCAGTGTGTGTGCATGTGCAATGTGTGCGTGCAGTATGGGTGGATGTGCATGTGGGTGTGTGGGTGTCTGTGCAGTGTGGGTGTGTCTGTATGCAGTGTGTGTCTGTATGCAGTGTGTGCGTGCAGTGTGGGTGTGCGTGTGTTTGTACAGTGTGGGTATGTGTGCATGTGTGTGTGTGTATGTGTGCGTGTGTGTGTGCAGTGTGGGTGTGTGTGCATGTGTGGTAGGTAGTAGATGAGTGCATGTATGAGCTGATGGTTGAGGAGTTCTGAAATCATGGCAGATGTCTCAGGAATCACTCTTTCTTTGGTGGGTAGATCAGTACTCTCTTGTGTGTCCTGTCATTCGTATCAGCAAGGTTGTTCTGGCTCTTTCATTCTCGTCATCTGCTTTTGGAATTCACATACTGGCTCGACAAACCCTGGTGCTGCCACCTCTGCCTCACTTCCATAGAAGTTCAAGTGCTGACAATGGTTTGATAGCTTGGGAACAAAAGTTTTTGGTGGTGACAAGGATTAGGAGGAAGAGTTAAAAACACCTTGGCACAACAATCTGATAATACTACTAGTTAGCTCTTAGGGAGGTACCCCTTGGTCTCGGTGCCAGGTACGGCTCACAGGCATTAATCCACTTAATTATGACGAGTCTGTGAGGCAGAAACTTTATTGTACTCGTTTGAGATGAGGAAACTGAAGCAATACTGAGAAGTGCTGGGATGGGCCCCGGGTTTCGGCTCTTTGTTGACACTGCAGTACAGTAGTTGCAGGAAAGTCTTGCCTCTTTTCTGTCTGTTTGGATTGGCCAGGAGTGTCCATTATTCAGATTACCACTGGTCAATATATGAAAATCTATTTGCAAGACTTCTTCAATTTTCATTTAACATTTTTTTTTCAAATTAAAAGTATAGTTTATTTTTTTTATTTCTACAGATCTCTCTTGGTCAGCTGTGTTCTGTAGATATTATCATGGACTGCTTTTATACAGAAATAAAGAGAAATGGGCACTTGAACCAATCATTTGGATTATTGAAGCAAAATAATTTAAATCTATTGTTGAAGAAAAAAGGTTGAGATTTTAGACTGAGCTGCAAAACTCGAAAGCACTGATAGTATTCACATGATTCTATGTTAGTGGATCTTGGAGTCCAGATGTTTTATCTTGCTCTGAAAACATTTGCTATGCTATATTTTTCTTTCATTTTAGCATTTTAATGATAAACATTTTAAATATGTTGCCAGATTGGAAAGACTAATTTTTCTTTCCAGATCTGAAGGCCAGAGAGAAGAAACTGTGAAAGAATTGAGAATTTTTTAAATTAGGAAGAGGAGCTAGGGGTGAGGGGTAAAATGACAGAGAAAAATAAGCTAGAGCTTAATTCTGGCCAATAATTTCCAACTAATTGATAGTTGGCTAAAAACTAGTGCATTAGTTATTCAAAAGACCCATCTTTAGTAAGATAAAAATGTAATAACATAACATTGGAGGCCTTGCTAAAACTCTTAAAAGAATTGTCATGGGCAGTCAGTGGGCCTCAAGTACACGCTGTGTGAATCACCTGTATTTCTTCTTCTGCCATTTTCTTGGATGGTCTCCAGGTAGAGTTATGTAGGTAGAGCAGGAGTGATTAAAGGCAGACACTGGGGATGCAAGCACCGGAAGTGCTCTGAACCTGACATAAGAACACCTGAGTCCTCATTCTTGCGTTATCTCATCGTGTTATCACTTAACGTTTGTGTCCCATTGGGCAAATTCAGATTTCCTCATCTGTAAAATGGGAAAATACGTATGTATGCTGCCAACTCCATTGATGTGTGTTATAAAGGAAAACAAACTACTTACGCTTTCAAGAGCATTTCAGAAATATCTGCTAGAGACGGGAAAATTAGAGGCATTGTGATAGAACAGGTGTGGGCATGAAAATGCCAACAGCAAAGTGAAATAGAGATTGATGTGAATGAGATAAGTAAGTACCCTCAGCCAGCAGTTCAGTCCTAGCTACACATCCTTGGGGGTCTTTTAAAATATACCAGTACCTGCTGTGTGCCTCCAGGTTTCTGCTTTAAACGTTCTGGGGCACAGCCCAGCTATAGATTTTCCCCCCAGAATTCTTGAGGTGATTCTGTAGAACTATCAGAGTTAAAGCCCCTGCTGTACAGTTTTGTGGAACAAAATTTGCACTTTGGGTAAAATTAACACATTGAAACTTTCAGTTTGAAAAACTAAAACCCTCCTGTTGCAAATAGGTGTAATGTAAATTGAATTTGTGGAGCTACAGTGTTGACAAAAAGAGGTGATTTCTAATTAGAAATACTGTCATAAATATAGAAAATATCTTTCATAGTTAGAAATTCCAAACTGAAATGAAATGAATGTACTTATTTAGCTTTTAAGATAATTTTTCACGTTAATGAGCCTTAGAGGCCAGGTTCATGGAATTCCAATTACCAAAAGGGCTTCGAAAGTGTGATATCATACATCATGAGGAAATGTAATAACTGTTAAAAAGAGGGCCAAGGTAATAAAATTATCATAAACAACTTGATTCAGTTATGCTACCGAACATCTAGTGATTAAAAACTTCTACCCCTGTAGCTTCACTGTTTAAATTCAGCTCACTTCTATTATTGCCCTGTTGCTAATTGTATTATTTGAAAATTTAATGTTATGTAAAATTTAAAGGCAGCAATTTAAAACTAAATGTATATCTGCCCTAGGATGTCTCAACTGCTACTTAATTTAAATAATTTGGGGACCCTTAGAAAGTTGCCAAGAATTAGTGTAAAAATATTTTGGACTGATAGTTCCTCAAATATAATGATGCTTAAAATAGAAAAGGGCTTTAAGTTATAAAGTTTTATGTTCTGGTCTCCCATAGACTTTAATATAAAACTTTCCAGTAAGTGGCTATGACCCTGAGCAGAGGAATTCTTTGGACTGAACCACAGATTATCATGCCCAGTGTCCAGGAGAAACTAAGACCAGAAATCACTAGGGGACATTCCCACAGCCACACAGCTCATGTAGTGGCAGAACTTAGACTGATCTCTTACCTTCTAGCCCTCCCTGTCTCATTCTGGAGAAGCTTGATAAATATTCAAATAGTGGAGTGTGTTTAAGAGTCCAGCAGCATTCAAACCAGAAATGACTTTAGCTACCAGGAACCTTATCAACCAGAAGCTGAAGGACGTTCTGGTGAACTGTGGTTTAAGTGAAAGTTCCCAGCATCGTTACGAGGCTGGTTCATATAGAACTAGACTCACTGCACATTTGATATCACTGACGGTCTGATGCTTTTAATACCCATATAAACCAGAATGCAAGTCATAATGTCACTATCTACACATTTTCCAATACAGTATCCTGTTGTTTCACTTCCTACTCCTATTAGGCCTCCCAAAGGGGGCTGCATGGCACTAGCCCCTTCCATAACTCTTATGACACCCAAGTTGTTAAATGGATAAAATGGATTATAGTAGTGGACAAAGAGAGAACGACAATAATCAAGCATGAAACAGTTCTGCATCTGCTTATTATAGAATTTCTAACAGCTACCTAGAATATTATGTCTCACCAATATGTGGCAAGAGAAATAAAAAATGGGAAATATTGGGACAGTGTTTTAAATCTGAGTACAATAGACTCTCAGTTAACTGGCACCCATGGGGATTGGAAGATGGCAGATAAATATAAGTAGACTCTCCATTCACCAGAACTCAAAAAACTGACACTCTCAAAAAGTTCTGGTTATTGGAGAGTCCATTGTATTTAAAGATATCATGTAATTATTTTAAAAATCAAACTAATCTTATCAGTGCAATGAATTTGTAAGTGCTTTGATTCACAGGTAGCTAATAAAAACACATCAGGTATCCTGTGAGACTGTGAAATCCAAAGGTCTATTCCAAATTATACTTCTATCATTAAGGCTTCAAGGTCATCCTTGCTTCTGTCTTCTAGCATGCTTCAGACAATCATTTCTATTCCTACAAAATTCCCTATTTTTAGAGACCTTGTGTGAGAGAGAGTCCCTAGTCCTTTAAGCACTTATTCTAGTCCGAAGAGGCTAGAAAGGCATTCAAAGAGTAAGGGCTTTGGAATTCAATCCCGTGTCTTCTCTTTTCAGGGAATAGTCTTTTAATCTTCCCACGCTTCAGCAGAATGAGCATCTCAAGAGCTTAAGGTAGAGGATGGTTGATAAAAGCCTCTTTCAGGCTGTGCCCTAGGCTGGTGTCTTGACAAAGAACTAGGTGAACTAGGTCTTCATATTGACACTGCATGTCATTTTCTCCAGGGCAGAATTGTGCCAGCTTAAATACATTCTTTCAGTTGAGGGTTTCCCTCTGACAGAGGTTGGGACATGGGATGGGTGAATGGCCTTGGAGGATTATTAGTAATTTTATACAAACTTTGTTCATCACTCTAATTATCTTCTGGACCCGTCTCTAAAGACTACTCTCAGTTCCCGGAAGAGGAGCTGAAGAAAAGAAGTGTATAATAGGAAACTGGCATCCAGGGTCACACAGTGTTGTTGCCTAGTAACAGAATTCAACCAGGACCTCCAGCTGACCGGGAGAGCAACAGTGCCCTCAGGACTGAATCTACCCCTGCCGGCCAGAGTCCCTGGGTTTATTTGAGCTGGCGGGGCCACCAAGAGAAGCATATGGTGCTTGTTTTTTTTCTGGCTTATTTCACTTAGCATGATGATCTCCAGGTCCATCCATTTTGTTGCAAATGGCAGTATTTCATCTTTACTTATAGTTGAGCGACATTCTGTTGTGTATATGTACCACAGCTTCTTTACCCAGTCGTCTATCAAAGGACACTTCGGTTGCTTCCATGACTTGACCACTGTGAGCAGTGCTGTGATGAACATTGGGGTACATAAGTCTTTGCGGACTAAGGCTTTCGGTTTTTTTTGCTGGGGGGGAGGTAGATAAAACTGAAAGCAAGAAAGAAACAAAAACTCATGGACACAGTCAATAGTTTAGTGGTTACCTGAGGGTTAGGAGGGGAGGGGATGGGGGAGGAGGGAGGGGACTCAAATATATGGTGATGGAAAGAGAACTGACTCTGGGTGGTGAGCATACAATGCAACACAGGGACTATGTGCTGTAGAGTTGTACACTTGGAACCTATGTCGTTTTTGAAGATCAATGTTACCCCAGAACATGTAGCAATAAAAATGGAAACCAAGAAAGTAAGGCTGGACCATGAAAATCAGTGAAAATCCGTTTTAAGATAATCTGGGTAAATATTTGCCAATCAGACTGTACCTTCAAGTTTGACCTGAATGTCCTTAAACAGAACATTCCTGGGACACTTCTCACAGTTTGCTTTTAGATATTGATACCAAAGGATGTTCTTATCATTTGCATATCAAAAGCTTTTTTTTTTTTTTTTTTTTTTTTTTTTTTTTTTTGCCTAGGAAAGCAGCTTCTATAACTTGGTAGTACACATTCCCTTTCAGAACTTCACTAACAAAAATTTCCTTAATATTTTACTGTCTTGAACAAAGATCACGACTCCTTTACAGATCTTCAAACAGTATGGTGACCTCTTGTAATATCTGTTGTTAGTTTCCCTTTCAAATAACATTTTGAAGTTTGTTAACGTGAGAGTCCAAGGGCCATTTAAATGTCACAAGGCCCTTCCTCCTGGGGACCACGAAGCAGTTCGTAGAGAGGAGTGGTTATGATTTGCCCTTGTCAAAGGGAGCCACACGTTTGATTTGGAGAGAGAGCACCGAGGTGGGGCAGCTGCCTGCCTTCTGGCTGCTGGTCTTGCCTCTTATTTCTTCCTTCAGTCAGTGACAAAAGCCATATTTAAAATCTTTGAACCTGCATGCTTCTCTCCCCAAACATCTGGAATCCAGTTGGTTGGAAGATTGTGAACAGTAATCAGTCTTTCTGACCCCTTATGGTCCCATAGGATGATGTCACTGAATAATTTTTGAAAAGTTTATTTGTGTTCCCCTTCTCCCTTACCTCCACAATTCATTGTTTAAAGATTACAATTTTTACAAATCAAAAGTTTTGTAACACCATTATGGCCAATATCAAAGAGCTGAACCATCTGTTCAACTCTGTACAATTTCAGAAAAACTGAGATGACATGTTGTCAGAATGCCCTGCTGGTGGACTCCATGACGAGCCTTCCTCTGACGCTCCCAATGAAACCAAATTTACTGTGCTTTATGGCCCAGGAAATGTATCCTGTTTGGGAAAGTGGGCTTTATCGATGCTTTAGAAATGAGAGGAACAATCCCCTATACAAATGTCATTCACAGTGCAAGTGCACTCCGTAAACCCGAGACCAGCCCATCACAGGAAACCTGCAGGGCACATGGAAACATTCCCCCACCACTCAGCTCAGAAGTGTTGGGGCAGCAGTCTGCTTGAAATCAGAGCCAAGATTATGGAATGGAAACTTCTACAAAAATGGAAGAGCACCTTGAAAGAGCGTGACATTAAAAAAACTTCAGCATGAAATCTGAAAAATTAAATAGCGATGTAGGGCGCCTGCCATTCGGTGATCTTGATTATTCATGTATTCCTATTCAGAGGGTCCAGGCTCGATGTCTGTCTATTCAATGCAGTATTTGGAAACATATATTCATCAATGAACAGAATAAATTGCAAGACACAGTAACATTCATGAATGCTTACATCACACCTGGCATTGCCCTTAATGCTTTGCATGTATTATTATTATTACTTTTCCCCTCCTGGCAACAACCTTAAGAGATAGGGGCTATTGTTAACCCCATTATACCTGTGGGGAAACTGAGGCCCAGAGAAGTTCAGTTAGGTAACCTGCTCAAGGTCATACAATTATTTGAGGCAGAACTGAGTTTTAAATCTAGACATTCTGACTCCAGCCAGAGTCTATCCCATACAGTTCATCTGTTCATTTTACAAATAGCTGTTCAGTGCCCACCCTCCCCTATGGAGCTTACAGCCTAGTGGACGGGAAAACAAGTACTAAAGAAAGACATAAACATATGTGATTGCAACGACACGGAAGAGAGAAATGAGGGATAGAGAGTGAAAGCGAGAATGTTATTTCATAAAAGGTCGTCAGAGGCCTCTGTGAGGAGGTGAGGTTTGTGCCAAGATTTGACTGAGGAGGCAGACCCTGTGTCCAGAGGCAGAGGGAATGCGGGAGGAAATGCTTGGACCATGGCCGGAAGCCAGTCACTGAGGTGCAGGGAGCAAGCAGCGAGAGTGAGAGGAGGAGGCCGAGACAGAGAGGTGCTGGGCAGGGCATGTGACATGTTGTAATGCTTAAATGCAGCCTTCACAAAAGGTTTTGAAGCATCATGGCTAAAATGAGTAAACCCAATCAATGCATGTCCATCAAGACTATCATAATCATTTGGTTGATGAGGCTAAAGACGTCCCCTGCCCCGGCAAGAGAATGACACATGTGAATCTTGTCACCAGGATCTGCTTTACTCGTTGGGTTCAAGGTTTGAGGCGTCTCATGTTGAATACGTTTCACTATGGGTAGTTGCTCTGGAGTGACCAACCATGAGTGCTTGCCTGGGACTGCCCTGGTTTTAGCACGGAAGGTCTTCCCTCCCGGGAAACCTGTCAGTCCAGGACCTGTTAGGATGCTTGGTCGCCGTCTGTTAACAGAGTTCTCAAAGCTCTGCTTAGGCAGAGGTGACTTGCGGGAGAAACAGGGACATGCCATTTGAGTCCTGGTGTCGTACCCGTTTACTCGTCAGACATTGTTACACCTTTTAGTCTGTAGATACACGATCAAGTAGGATATAAGAAAACACACTCATATGCGGAATATAAAACTGAAAGCAAAGAAAAAAAGAAATGAACAAACAAATAACCCATGGACACAATCAATAGTTTAATGTTTATTTGGGGGCGAGTGGGTTAGGGAGGGGAGAAAGGGGAGGTGGTGGGAGAGGAG
>PVJL010006365.1:0-93160 GCA_004026885.1 Lyroderma lyra | reverse complement strand
GAGAGGGAGAGAGAGAGGGGGGAGGGAGAGAGGGAGGGAGAGGGAGAGGGAGAGGCCCTCGTGGGCCCCTGTGCTCGCAGACGCGGCAGGCGGTGCCCTGGGTCACGCACACCCGCTGACGGTTGCTCACTGGGTTTCTCAGCGTCTCTGCTCAGCGGCAGTTCGCCGTGCGCCCCCGAAGAACGGCCCCCTTTCCCGCCAGGTTGCAGTTGAGCGTGGGTCTGTGGCTTCCAAAGTGAGGGCTCCTGGCACCAGACGCTCATTATTGACTACCTTGATGGCTAACATGGGGGTGGGGGTATGTGGAGGACGGCTTCAATTTTCTTTTTTCTTTTTCCGATGGCTGTCACAGGGAACGTTACTAAAGGTTACTAAAATGTAGTTCGCGGCCGTAAAATGGAGATGGAGCCGTCCCGATAAATGTCACAAGATATGAGACAAAAAAGTATCCTGCAACTGTATACGGGACGGTATGGCTCCTAGTTTGGGCTACAGATGCACTAAAATAACCTGTTGACACACCGAAGTGCATCCCTATAATAACCTCCTCAATCATTTATTAAAAGTCGTGTCAAGCAGGCCCGTATAATTCATCTCTATGCAAATACATCAATGTCAGGCCATTAGTGTATTGCTCAGGTTTTTATTAAAGTGCATTCTTTTTAATTCAGCCCCGTAAAATACGAGCCCCATTGCTCAAGAATTATAGCAACTATTAGAGTAACATATGGGCAACATGCACTCAGAAAATAAAAACCAACAGATAAAGTGGCAGGGTCACCTCGCAGGAGCAAACACTTAACAAAATGGCCGTGGGGCAATACATTTTCCTCCCAGGGCCTTTGGTGAGAGGGTGTCGTGGGCACCATCTTGGAAAAGACAAGAGGCTCCAAGTTACTCTGCCCTGTTCCAACTCCAGAACCAGCCCAGGAGGGGCATCCTGGGCGTCAGGCGACGGATGGCTTCCGGAGCTGCTCTGTAGGGGCCTCCCTCCATCTTTTCGTTTGAGGCTTTCAACATTCACCAGCGAGAAATGTCAAGGAAGCGTTTATAGTGGAAACCATGCTCATTCATTCATTCACTCGTCCTTCCCACTCTCTCTGCCCTTCCTTCTGCCTCTAATCAAGACCTCTTCTTAGCCCTTACCAACCAAATGGGGAGCCCCACCACCTCAAGAACTTTCTGAGATGCCCTTGTCTCCCTGTGGCAAGAGTGAGGAGGAGTGGCGGCCCAGGAGGCCCGGGGAAGAACTTTCTATTTAAACCAACCCATGACTAAATAATGAAGATACATTCTTTTAGCCCTCGACTCAGAAGAAACGTTGTTGGTGTCTTCTACCCTTGTCACCCTCCCTCCCTCCCTCCCTCCCTCCCTCCCTCCCCCGGGGGCTTCGCTGTAACTGTTGCTAAACCAGGGGACGCTGTAGCCTGAGCCGAGGGACCTCGCTATTTTACGTTCCCAAAATCGAGTGGGGTTGATGGTGGTGCCGCATCCCTTCAGCCAACGACTAAGATTGAGGTGGGCTGGGGGAGGAGAGAGAGGGAGGGAGGGAGGGAGGGAGGGAGAGAACCGATCTGAAATAGCAGCTGACAAATCCACTGGAGAAGTCAGCAGCATCAAATTTAGTTTTTTATTTTTAATTGCCATTAGAACAATCAATTTCCAAGCCCTAAAAATAATCCTCATATCTAAAACACAACACAGCCCTCACAGAAAAATAGAGAGAAAAGGGTAAAAAAAGAAAAAAACAACAACTAAGAACAATCTCCCAGATTTAATGAGAGGCTCGCCCACATCCTCATCACCCCAGCATGGTAATTGAGCAGATCTATTAACTTGTTACACTAGATTTGTTTAAAGAGACTATTACACAGTCATTTAATCAATTTGTTACACTGGAGGTCCTGACTTATGAGACACTTGCCTTATGATTCCTTAATGACTGAATTAATTTGTTTTAATAAAACCAACATTGTGTACAAGTACATTTCTAGAAATGTAATTTTGGAGATAGAACAGTCTAATGCTTCATCTGATTAGGTCCTTTCTATGGTTTATCAAAGTCTGTAGTTTCTGACATAGCTGCTTGTATGGAGTATTTTTCTTTTTTATAGCGCCATTAATTTAATATGGATCATTAGTTCTTTATACACATGCATGTTCTGACAAATGTACCCAATGAATAATGCAGCTAATGCGCTTAGGCCCAAATGCATCACATCATAAACAGAGACCTCTGCAAAAATAACAACAATGAAATAAAATGCTACCTCCAGTCACTGTGGTCATCATCAGGGAAACATTCTTGTTTTGCAGAGCAAGACGTGTTTGGCCCAGGAGTATCTCCACCTAACCAACTGGGTCTAACTAGGTAGTGAACACAAATGGATTTATGGTGAATTAAGGTTGTCTTGAGAGCAGATGCAGGACAAGAAAATTGGTTTTGCTCTTGATGGAAACTGACGTGTGTAGAATAAAACGTAAATAAACAGAAAGTCCCCAAGAAAAGGGACTTGATATTATTGATTATGTAAAAAAATTAGGACATTACAAATGATAATGCACTACAAATAGTTGGCATTTATGGCTTGAGTTTTTGCAGAAAGAAATAATTTAAGCTCTGAAACACTACTTGAAAAATGGGTCATGATCTGAGAGGCAATAAAAACTTAATAACAGAGGGATTGGAATGATCGGTTTGTAGCCAATAACTGATATAAATGGTAACTGAATGAGCCTGCTGCAGAAGTAAACATTTGAGCTTAGAGGAATATAAGGTGGAATGATGGCCCTACAGGATCATTCAAGGCATAAAGTGCTTCTGCATAATGGGGATAATACACACAGAAGCCAAATATTGACTAAATAGCTTAGCAATTATTACACAGAAGAAGGAGAAGCTGGGTATATTTCCAATAAGGAGATATTTTACAAATCTTTCTTAACAATGCTGGGCAGACAGCTGTTTGAACTTGATTTCATTTTGAAAAAGGACTCTAGACTGCACACGTATTAACAGTATATTTGAATGCTTTCATGCCCTCCTTTTGAAACAAAAATGGACATTAAGTCAATGAATGTAAATAAAAAGATAGGGCCACTTCTGCTGTATCAAGAGTAATTATGATTATTATATGCCAGTGAAACTCAGCTTAGAGATATATGAATTGAAAGAAAACTGCTGTATGAGTAGTTTGAACCCCCACCCCCCACCAATAGTTCAATAAGAGGTACAAAAACCGTATGTGGTTATATTTACTGATTTTGGTTAACAAAATAATATTATTCAAGGTTGAGACTCTCTTTTGAAGCTAATCTTCCCAATATGGTTCTGATGGTAAAATAGGCTACTTTTGACTCATTCCCTGTAAGATTTGTGGATAACGTGGAAGATACCACTAGACTTTCT
The DNA here is from genome assembly GCA_004026885.1 of Lyroderma lyra. Classification (NCBI taxonomy): domain Eukaryota; kingdom Metazoa; phylum Chordata; class Mammalia; order Chiroptera; family Megadermatidae; genus Lyroderma; species Lyroderma lyra. Next base: position 89,751 of record PVJL010006365.1, on the reverse strand, counting down.
GTTTATGAAGTATAAACATTCGTAACACAAGAGAGAGTTTTAGAAATCATACAGTTGTACAGTTTTGACATTTCACAAGCTACATTTATCTTTTCCCTTTCACTATAGCTCAGTGATTTCTCTGCCGAGATAGGAATGTTTATGATGATAAATCAGTGTTGTTTAATTGGATTCATCTTTACTTCATTTTAATGTTAGCTGGAAATGTATTTCTTTAGTTTATAAAAATGAATAATTTAATCACTTCCTGATATAAAATAAGTGGCATAAGACCAAAAATCAATGTTGGATCCTTTTCAGAATTTTTGATTTATGCTAAATTTTTTATGCAATCTTAACTTCTTGGTTTGACAAATGAGTATTATGCATTTCTTCCTATTTGTAAGCAGCTAATGCAAAATATATTTGCTATTTATTTCAAAGTAAATGAATTTGACCTTTTGCCCATTTCACCAGATGCTGTTTCTGACCATCCCAAAAAGCCTGTTTAAAGTCAACAATATGAAGCCTTTGAGGGCACAAGACCAACTCAAGGTCATTTTAATACTGGCAAAGGTTAATTAGATTACTGCGTTAAAAGAGAAATAGACTTTTACTCAACTTCATCTAAATAAGCATAGACAAGCTTACCTTATCTTTTAAAATTTCCTTAGAGATTCTAGTTCATTTATTAGAGTGGAAACAATACCATTTTTGAAAATATAATTTTTAAGTTTTCCTTTCCCAAATTTAGTAGTACTTGCCATTTATTGGGTGTTTGCTATGTACCAGACACTGTGTAACACACTTTACACATCTTCACATACTTTATATCATCTGATGTAATTCTTTCAATAACCCTATGAAGTAGGTAGTATTATTATTATTATTATTATTATTATTATTATTACCTCCATTTTACAGATGAGGGCACTGAGCCCCAGACAGGATACTTACCTGACTAAGATTAACAGATGTATTAATCTGGATTCAAACTCAGGCTTTAAACTTAGCTGCTGTACCATGCTGCCTTCATGAAACATACACATCATTTTAAAACTACAGACACTTAATTTGAGCTGTTGTCTTCCACATGCTTTAACATGATAGAAAGAGAGGGCCTAAGAAATGTATAGAGCTGTTTTGATTCAAAGCACAACGAACTTTTGTACTTACCTCACATAACACTGAAATAAACAAGTGTTGAGCATGATGGTACATTAGTGTTGTTTAATTACAACTGTCCCATAGTGCGTATGACAATAAATACTATAGAATGTAAATGGTCTGTCTGATCTCTGCAATTAGGAAGGTGACTAAGTGAGATGTAAGAACAGATCACACGGGATGTCTATTAGTGACCCAGAAAAGTACTTTAATGAACAATTCTTTATGGCTCGCAAAGAAAAAGATTTACACTCTTCAAGGGACAATTTGTTATGGGACTCTTGTTTCTCATAGAGAGAAACTTCTTGCCTAGTAAATTGACTAGTAGACTGTTAATTACATCATATTAGTTCATGTGGGGGCCCCAAGAGCAAAAACCCTAGTGAGGCGGCTTTCAATGTAGGTTAGGAATAGTCAGGCATTTTCAGATAAATATCCTACATTAGAGCTACTTTTCCTTTTTTCTGGTGGCTGAGACTATGTGTTATTCAGATTCTATATCTCAGCACTGTATTTCTTTTTTAGTTATTTCATCTGGTTATTAACCCACATTCCCCATGTAGGCTAGACTAAATCTTTTGAAGGGAAAAGTATACATTCTACTCTAATTTTTCTTTATCCACATTATTTTTCTGCCTGGCCTCTGACATGCAACTTTCCGGGACACTTGCAGGTCACGCATTGTAGGGACACTCTTCTCATAAGCGTATATTTAGAATTAATTAGACGTATACTTAGAAATAATTGGAAATATTTCTATTTTCAAGGTATCAACATTCATTATACACTGGGGAGGATTTTTCAGGGGAATGAAGCTGGAGTCAGAGAGTCATGGAAGGTCCCCATTCTGCCATCCAAACAGCCTTGCCCCCCCTCCCCCCGGAGTGCCTGTGAAGTTGAACACCCTCTTGACACAGCATTAAAAATGAAGAACGCTTATAGTCTCTTTTGTTATTCCTTTCAAACCTTTTTTCTTTATTGCCAACCTTTTGCTTTCATTTATGTCCTCAATTGTATCTTTTTTCTCTAATACATTTCTTTTCTCTTATGTTAAGTAGTTCCTACCTTATTTGGGTTTATTTAGTGTTCTTTTTTAAGACTTCACTTAGCCAGTTTGCTCACTCTTTTCTCCCATCCAAGTACTAACCAGGCCCTACCCTGCTTAGCTACCAAGAGCAGACGAGATCGGGTGTGTTCAGGGTATTATGGCCGTAGATGCTCACTTTTTTCACCTTTTTGTTCTCTTCATTTCTAAGTCCCATTTCTAAGTTATGTAGAAGTTCATTTGGAAGTATTCAGAAGAACATTTAAAAATTTCCACACACTTTTTTGATAATGATTTCTAGCTTAAATTGCATTGTGGTTAAACATACAATCAGTCTCACAATTATACTTTAAAAGTGTTAAATTTGGTTTAAAGCCTTTAACAGTATACTTTAAGATAACTGTATTTCCTGGATGTGGATACCACGTTCAGCTTTTGTATACTTCAAATACAAATATTTGATGCACGCATGTTAATATCTTATAATGAGATGATAGGTTTTTTCATATGTGCTTGTTTTTTTTTTGTTTGTTTGTTTTTTTCTTTTTGGTATGTGGGTAGTTCCCTGGCTGGGAATTGAACCTAGGCCGCAGCATTGACAGCGCCAAAGCCTTACACCACCAGGGAACTCCCATATATGCTTGTTTTTGTAAATAAAAAAATTAGAAATGAATAAAAGAAATAAAGAATACTTAAGAGGAGACAGCAAAGTCAGTCAGACAAGTAACTTAATTTCAGAGCCCTGCATGAAATTTTCTTTTTTCCTTTATGAATGACAAAATTAAGATCACATAACGAATATACCCATCACTCAAATTCTGGAATTATCATGGTTTCTAACACAGAATTTAATTCTCATATGTTCAATATTGTAAAACTGAAAATTCTGATATAAAGGCTGTCATATAAAATGTATGATCTCCTAATCACTGCTGACAGCTAAATGTTTCAGCTGCAAGCAACTGGGCCACAGAGGCAGCAAATCTTATTTCCAAATTCCATGTGCTTAGATTCCACTGAAGTGGTTCTTGACCAGTTCTTCTCAGCTCTTGGTCACTACTGGCAGGCTGATGTCTCTAAGACAAGATGCTTCAACTGTGAGATCTGGCCATTAAAATTACAAGGCAGAACTTGCCCCTATGAGAGGTTTTGGATTCCCTTCTTAGCCTGTAGGCTGACTGAATGTACCACTTAAAATAAGACAGAAAACAATGGTACTGTCACATTTCCAACGGTATGTATGGTCAACCTACTGACACCCTGAATTTAGCCCAGTGAGGCTAGGCTGACCATACATACCATTTGAAACGGGACAGTACTGTTGTTTTCTGCCCCATTTAAAATGGTGTGTCTGGTCAGTCTATTCTCAGGTTTTCTCCCTGTCTACTTTGGGATCCAGGCCTACTCTTTTGCCTATCCTATGGGGCTTTGTGAGGCACCACGTCCCTATACAACCAGATTACACATGGAAATATAGCATTTACTGGTTTATGACATGGCATAAACAAATTGAGATAATATATAATGTGTCCACAATAATGCTTGACAGGAAGACACAATAATAGGAAGCTGTTGTTATTGATGTTATTATTACTGTGACTCACTGTTATTGTTTTTTCCAGTTTTATTGAGATATAATTGACTTACAACATTGTGTAAGTTTAAGGTATACAATGTGATGATTTTATACATGTGTATGTTATGAAATGATTAATTACCACAATAACATTAGTTAACACATCCTTTACCTCCCATAATTCCCATTTTTTGTTGTTCATATGGTGAGAATATTTTAAGATTTATTCTCTTAGCAACCTTCAAGTATGCAATGCTTGTTAATTATAGTCACCATCCTGTATGTGAGATTCCCAGAACTTATTCATCTTATAACTGCAAGTTTGTACCCTTTAACCAACAGCTTTCATTTATCCAATTGCCTAGCCCCTAAACCACCAATCTACTTATTGGTTTTATGAGTTTGCTTTTTTTAAATTCCAGATACAAATGAGATCACACAGTATTTGTTTTTCTCTATCTGACTTATTTCACTTAGCATAATGCCCTCAAGGTCCATCCATGTTGTTACAGCTGGCAGGATTTCTTTATTTTTTATGGCTGAAAAATATTCATCTGTATCTGTATCTATCTATGTCTATATCACTTTCTTTATCCTTTCATCTATTGATGGACACTTAGGTTGTTTTCATGTCTTGGCTATTGTAAATAATACTACAGTTTACATGGGGACGCATATATCTTTATTTTTCTGTTTTGCTGTTTATTTTGTTCTTTAGATTTCACATTGCATCTGTCTTTTGCTGTCTGACATAACCCTACTCAGCACAATACCCTCCAGATTCAACCATGCCAGCACAGATGGTGAGAACACGTTCTTTTCCATGGTCAAGCAATATTCCATCATACACACCCACACACCCCCACACACCACCTCTTTTTTGTCCATTCACCCATCAGTGGACACTCAGGCTACCTCCACATCTTGGCCATTGTAAACAATTCTGCAATGAACATATGGATACACACATACCCTCAAAGTAGCTTTTTGGGTTCCTTTGGATAAATACCCAGAAGTGGGGTCACTGGGTCCTTCTTTGTCATTGTTAAAGTCTTTATTTTAAAATGTGTTTTGTCTGCTGTAAGTATTTCTACCCCAGCATTTTTTCTGTTTCCATTCTCATAAAATATCTTTTTCCATCCCTTTACTTTCAGTCTCTGTTTGTGTTTTGATCTGAAGTCAGTCTTTTGTAGGCAGTGTATGTAAGGGTCTTGTTTTTATTTAATCCATTCAGCCACTCTATCTTTTAATTGGAGCATTTAATCCATTGAAAGTAATTTTTGATAGATATGTAGTTATTGCCATTATATTATCTATATTGTTTATCTTTTTTTCATCTTAAAGAAGTTCCTCTAGATCTCTTGTAACACTGGTTTGGTAGTGATGAACACCTTTAGCTATTTTTTGTTTGTTTGGGAAGCTCTTTATCTGTCCTTTGATTCTAAGTGATAGCTTTGCTGGGTCTTAGTTAAAGTTATATGAGTCTTGGCATTTTAGTAATGATGTATCTTGGTGTGGGCCTTTTTGGGTTCATCTTGTTTGGGACTCTCCACACTTCCTGGGCTTGTATGTCTATTTCCTTTGCCAGGTTAGGAAAGTTTTCTGTCATTATTTCTTCAAAAAGGTTTTTAATTTCTTGTTCTTTCTCTTGTCCTTCAATGATGTGAATGTTGGTATACTTGATGTTGTCCCCCTCATGTTTTTGAATTTTTTTCTTTTCACTATTCTGATTAGGTGTTTTCTGCTACTTTCTCTTCTAAATTGCCAATTTTATCTTCTGCTTCATTTAATCTACTGTCGATTCCCTGTAATGTATTCTTTATTTTTTTATTATTTTATTCTTTATTTATGTCTGGTTCTTTTTTGTTTTCTATTCCATATGTATGTTCCCTAGCTCTTTGTTGAAGTTCACCCTGAGATCGTTGAGCGTCCTTATAAGGAACTCTTCTGCTAGATTATTTGCCTCCATTTTGTTTAGTTCTTTTTCTGGAGCTTTGTTCTCTTTTTTTATTTGGGACATGTTTCTCTGTCTCCCCACTTTGGCTGCCTTCTGGTGTTTGTTTCTATGTATTAGGTATGGCTGCTACATCTCCTGGTCTTAGATTGGCCTTATGTAGTAGGTATCCTGTGAGGCTCAGTGGCACAGTCTTCCTGGTCACCTGAGGTATGAGGTGTGTGCTCCAGGTGTGTTTCTTATGTGGGTTGTATGTGTCCTCCTCTTGTAGTTGAGCCTTGTTTGCTGTTACCACATCAATGGGAGAGATTGACTCTCAAACTGATTGGCTGTGAGGACTGGCTGTGACTGCAGTGGAGGAGCTGTTATGCTGGGGTTGACCTTACAGATTAGGATTTGCTTTCATGGTGCTCTGGTTCCTGCTGAGTCTGCCTCTTAGCTGTGTCATCTACAGAGTCAGCCAGGTGTTGCTCTGGTTGGGTCCAAAGCTGGTCCCACTGGGAGGACCCCCACTGAAGGGCAAGTTCAGTGATAGCCTGTGCCCTGTCCAGGTTCACCTGGCATTAGCCACAAATAGGCTGAGAAGATGTACCTTTTTAAATGGGACAGAAAACAATGGTATTGTCCTGTTTCAAATGGTATGTGTGGTCACCCTACTGACAACTTGAATTTAGCCAAGTAAAACTAGGTTGGCTATACATACCATTTGAAACAGGACAGTGCCAATGTTTTCTGTCCCATTTAAAATGGTACATTTGGTCAGCCTAGTCACAAAACAATATGCAGATAGCTGCCACTCATGTTGGGGTTGGAGGTGCCTCCAGAGGCCAAGCTTTGAACCAAGGCTAGTGCTGAGCTTGGGGCTCAGCCAAAGTTATGGGACATTGCAAAACCAGATGCTGCTTGTTTGTGTTTTGTGAACCTTGGAGAAAGTTTAGGAAATCAACATGAACCAAGACAAGCTGTTTGTATGAAAAAGCCACTCGAAGTGGCTTGGGTATTCCTGAAAGTTGGGTGGGGCAGGTTCTCTGGGAATAACTAGTGTATGGAATAACTAGTATTGGGAATCAGGATGAATGAACAGTGTTAGCCAAGTTTATGGAGACTCAGATATGGTGGTCACCTGCATTTGCATTCAGGGAGGGAAAGAGCCCAACAAAGAAACAAGGCTTCCACCAGCTCCTCTGTCTGAGAGAAATCTGCATCTCTAGCCCTTGTCCTAAAGCCAGACAACTCAGTTCCTCCCTGGCTATCTCTGGTGCCTTTTCAGCTGTTGCCCCAGTGCTGGAGCTTAGAGCAAGTGAGTCTGTCAGTGAGTATGTCTGTGTGTAGGCCTTTTAAGCAGAGTGCCTGGGACTGCAGCTACCCTTCATCTCAGCCACCATCTCTGATGGTTTTCATAGCCAGAAGTTGTGAAGACTTCTCTTCTTTTCACTAAAACCTTGGGCTGGGGAATCTGGTATGGGGCTGGGAATTTTTGCTCCTCTGGAGCAAACTCTACAGCTAAGATCTCCCTCCTGATTTTTTTTTTTTTTTATCTTTTCAATATATATCCCTCCTGATTTTTAATGGTCATGTGTGGGTGTGGGACCAGCTTGTTCTACATCTCTGCCCTTCCTAACAGTCTCCAGGTGTCTTCTTTACGTTCTCAGTTGTAGGGCTTTGGTTCAGCTAGACTTCAAGTAGTTCTCAATGATGGTTATTTTATAGTTCAGTTATAATTTTGATGTGGTCATGAGAGAAGGTAATCACAGCATTTACCTACTCTGCCGTTTTGACTGGTTCATCTGTCTTTTTAAATTATTATTTTTATTTACTTCAGATAAATACTGAGATATGGAATTGTTAGATCCTATTGTAGTCCTATTTTTAATTTTTTGAAAAACCTCCATGCTGTTTTCCATAGTGGCTGTACCAGTTTATACTCCCACCAATAGTGCACAAATGTCCCCTTTCCTACACATCCCCATCAACACTTATCTCTTGTTTATTTTATTTTATGATAAAATAAGATAAACAAGGTGTGAGGTATTTTTTTTAACAGGTGTGAGGTAATATCCTCCTATGGTTTTGATTGCTTTCCCCTGATGATTAGTAATGTTGTGCACCTTTCATGTATGTGTTGGTCATATGTATGTTTTTGGAAAAATGTCTATTTAGATTTTTTGCCCACTTTGTAGTTGGATTATTTGTATTTTTGTTATGGAATTGTATGAAATTTTTGTTATTGTTTAAAAGGTCAGGTTGTAATAAGTACAACAATGGTCATAATAATCCTAATCAATTTTGACTCATGGGAATGTCTCCTGAATTCTGAAGTGCCTTGCTCTGTGTACAATGCAATGACTGACATTTTATTTTTGGTAGTCCATAGAAGCAAGAGTCATTTGAAGATGGACCTCTCTGCCCCCCACTCCTTTTATAGGATAGCAATAAACACGACTATATCTCATTAAATTTGATGAGTCTTCATAAAATAACCATTACATCCTGAAGGTAATGAAAGAATAGCTTTGATGGTTCGTAAATAAACTTCCAAGGGCAGTTTGATCACATTCTAGAGCTGCAAATGGTACAGGCAACATGAGGAAGGGGCCAGGGGCCTTGATATTTTTTTGGTAAGACCAAGCCAGGGTGTGCCTGACTTAACTGTATGAAAGCCCATGGGGCAACAATTTTTATTTCAGCCAGGGTGTTCCTAGCTATGCCTTGGTTGAGAGATATGATGAAATTGATTGGCTTAAAAATCTGCTAAAAGGTTTTATGCATATCATGTCACTAATATTGAATTTGAATACTATGGTAGTAGGTTAGACTAAATAATTTATCTTATAAACCATAGAGGTAGAGCAGATTGAATAGAGTATGCAAATTTATGTAAATAACCCTACAAATTCATACTCTTTTGATCCAAGAACCCCGATACTTTATAAATAGGTCTGTAACATTGTAAATCAGGAGTTATTAACCTATGGTCCATGGCCCTGTCAGGTCCTGAATTTATATGCAAAATTGCATGCCTGTGTTATTTTTAGAGAGAGGGTCCATAGTTTTCATTATATTCTCAAAGGGGTTCATTTAAAAAAAGAGTCTAACCACCATAACATAGTGTAAATATTTGAGATAGTTATATTAAATCAAATTGCATTTACACACTCTGCTTTTCAGAATGTGCTCCTTAATTAGAATAAAAATCTGCTAATTATTTATGATCCAGCTGGAACTAAAAGTTCTTGACATTTTAATGAATCCTTTAGTTTGCTTTGTAGATATATAAATTTAAAAAATACTACTCTTTCATATACCTGAATTTTTCTACATTGTTTTCCACCCCAGACTAGTCTTTCACCTTGTAGTTTTTGAAGTTTTAATTTTCTGTCTTAAATTCTTGAAATCATTTTGATACCAAGCCACAGAAAATTTTTGTCAAATGAAATAGGTCTGAAAGGAGACTAAAAAGGAAAGAGAAAAAAAAATGAATCTATATATAAACGATCCTTTGTGGTACTATTTTTTTCCTTCCTAATGTCTTTTTATTTAGATTATAGGCTTCTTGAATTATTCTACTATTTACCCAAATATTTCAGATTGACCAAGGTAGCGAGAACACTTAACGTCCCTGGGATATCCCCGTGAGGTAGAATATATACAAAATAGTTTACAGCGATGTAAAATAAACCCAAGGAGACGTGGAGATGTGACTATAGCTGCAGAGGCCAGGTCTCTGTAGGCAAAGCAAAGGCAGAGAGTCAGAATTTTAGAGCTGGAAGGGATCTTTGACATTACATTCTTCTTTACCAAATTAGGAAAGGAAAAAAAAAGACTTTGAGTTGGAACGCAAATCTTCTAATCTCCCAACCTAGAGCTTATTTATGATATAATACCACTAAAGGCAATTAGGTGTGTGTTGGGATCAAAGTAAGCACAGACCTCACAATACATACCAACTCCTAGGATAATATCTGATTTGGCTGTTTCTTTTTTCTCATATGATTTTGTGTGTGTGTATGTGTGTGTACACATATAAATAGACACATGCACACACAAATATAAGGATGTAGAAGCTCAAATGTTTAAAGTGCTATTTATATACAGTTACAGTGAATTATTTCCTCTTCCTGGATCTCAACAATCTTCTTTATAAGCAAAATCATTTTCTTTATTTAATTGCCTTCAAAATGAAGGCATTCTGGGTCAGGAATACTTTGAAAATGTCACTGGAGTTGTTCACCCTTTACTTTTAAAAATTATAAACTAAGTGGACACACCAGAAAAACAGAGGATATATATAACTAGCCTTACAATGTCATTGTTTGGGGATATTTAACATCATAAGCAAGTGGATGTCTAGCTTCATACTAATGAATGGATGGCATTACTTGAAACACTGTATGAAAGTATTTAGCAGCTATATATCTCTTAACAAACATATATGGGTATTGTTTTAAGCCACAAAGTTTTTGGTAAATACTTCCCTTTTTTAAATTAAACAAATGTAAGAAAAACTCCTAGTTCCTTCTTTTATAATGAGCTTGTGAAACATGGTGAGAAAATCAGTAGCAGCCTTTGAGTTTATGGAAACAGTAGCATCTCCATCCCTTAAGGATCAAAGAGGATTCCAAATCCTTGAAACTATGGATTTTTATTTTCTATATCATTTTTTTAAAACTTCTGGTAGGTCCTCATGAGAACATCTACGGGGAAATGGGCGGATGAGCCTATTTCTGATATTGCAGGGAGATTGGCTCAGCTGAATGATCAAATCAGGCACTCCGGATGCCATTCGGAAAAAATTCTCAGAACCTCTTTGTGGCTCGGGCTGCTTACTGAAGCTGCTGAAGACTTTTCAATTACTTTCTTGTCTTTTGGCTTCTAAACAGTTTCCTACCTGTTGAATCAGTCACAACTGTATAACAGTGCATTCATGAACTCCTAAATAAGTTTGAATCTGTGGTACAGTTCCAGAGTCCCACGACATAAATTGTCTATTACATTAGTAATTGCAATATAATGATAAGAATAGATTTTTCTGTGTCTGTCTGTTTTTAGAAGAAAAGCAACCAAAGAAAAACACAAACATCTTCTAAAGGAGATATCTGCCTTGCCAATAAAAATTTTTTTCTCCAGTATTTCCATTTTTTTGTATTGTTTTGTTTTTTGCTTTTTGGTATGTGGGTAGCTCCCTGGCCGGGAATCGAACCCAGGCCGCAGAGCTGACAGCGCCAGCGCCGAAGCCTTAAGCCACTACACCGTCAGGGAACTCCCACTTCTGTTTTTAAAAATCTCTTTTTTGTCTTTGCAAGGAACCATTCGCAAATATATGAGGGCTGTCCGAAAAAACCCCAGCCACCATTGCCTCTATTTTTCATATTACATGGCTGGATACTTTTGGGACAGCCCTCGTATAGTCACATTAACACCAGAAAACAGGAACATTGAATGCACTGTGTGTGTATGTGCTGCAGACTATTACATATAAAATAATTACTACTGTATTGTAGTAGCGTTGTAATTTTTGTTACATTACAAATATCACAGATCCAATGTTTTTACTACCACAGCAGTTTCTGAAGACACGTAAACCCTTGTTATTACTCTCTAATCTAGATGAGGTGATGAAATAGTGCCAAAACTCTCATTGCAATTTCATTAGCATATTCATGAGTCGCACTTTTGCAGTGTTGCAGAAACAACACAAATTGGTTTGTGGATTGTGAACTCCCCCTTCTTCTCCCCAGAAGCACAGACTGTGGATTAGCAAATCAAGTTGGCCCACAAACTTTTGAGCACTAAACTGCGTAAGTTTTCGGCTCTGCCTTTTATTTCCATGCTTTATGATATTGTTTATTGAATGCTGTATGAATGGACATACCATCCCATAGAAGAGCAAACATTGGGGCATAAATGGCTTGGAAAAATGAAAGTTCTACAAAAGCCAGACTAAATTTTCCTGCTAACAGAGAATATTAATTTTGTGGTGGTTGATGTTTTTCTTTCATTCTTTTTGGGGGGAGGTGAGGGTTAAGAGTGCATTTCCAGACTGGAACTGGTTAGCAGTCCACCAAGTCAGTTTCTTTTCTGTCCTTGACACTCAGCTGGACCATGTTTTCTAGGCTCCCTTGCATTTAGATCTGACCATAGTACTGAGTTCAGGACAATGGAAGTAGATGAAAGTGATACGCTTGACTTCTGGGCCTGACCTGTAAGTGCTTTTCCTGCAATGCTCCACTCTCTCTCTTGCTCCATCTACTGGCTGGGTTTACCCTTGGGACACCTTTGTCAGGTAATAGTTGGAGATGACAAAGCCTCCATCAGCCTTGGTCCCTGAGTGACTGCATGGGGTTCCTTCCATGTCTCCCTGAACCTTAACCGAGAAATAAATGTCGTTTGTGGTAACCCACTGAGATTTCAGATTTTAACTATTAAAGCAGCTAGATAATAATTAGCTATTATCTTAAGTAATTCAATGACATCTTTATAATCCAGATTTTGTGCTGTTTAAGAAACTCAGTTGCTATTATTTAAATTTTTATTGACATGAGAAATGGAAATTTGAGGATAAAAGCATATGGTTCATTTCTGCTGTATGCTTTATTTTCATGCTGCAGTTATGTCTTTTGGTTTTTTGGGCCCCATTTTTACTAATTACATGTCCAGCAGGAACATTATACAATTATCTAAACACAGTTCTTCAATCCCTCATAGTAAATTAAGCACTGAGGGAAATATTCGTGAACATATTCATGTACTAGACAGAACACGGGAGCCCACCTATTAGTTAACTGGAAAACTAGAAAAGTCAACTTTGCTCAGCACCCAACTTATTTCAGAAGTTCAACATTAGGGATATTGATAATTTTTAAAGTTTGTGTAGCACTTTTGGCTTTTCAAGTCACTTGTACATAATGAGGTACAGTATAATGTATGTTTGCTCAGTTCTTTGAAAAAGATTTTTCTGAAGATAAAACATGAATATTTAAGTGAAAACTCTGTATCACAGTGACAACAAAAATCACACATCGCTAACACGTTGAAAAATGTGTCTTATTTGTAACCTTAATAGATGGCTGGGGAAAGGCAGTCAAGGTGGCCAGCTCTTTGTTAACACTGTTTTTGATTTATATGTTAAATTGCTATGGTACTTTCAAAAAATGTGAAGCCACTCAGGCTTTGTGTGGGTAGTTAAAGAGGGGGATACTGAGGCACATGGGGAAGTTATTATTGAAACTACAAGAGTAGATAATCAGGGTAATGTTTGGTATTGAAGCGCAAAAGTCCACTAATTCTGGATTTTTTTTTTTCTAGCTTATCTGAGGAGCTGTTAGAAATCAGGACAAAGTTTAAATATGTTACAAAATCTCTTTGGTAGCTCTCACCCCAGCCAAGAATCCATTATATTTAGAGTTCAGAGCTTTTTTGAACAGATGAAAGGCAATGTATGGGACAGCCCATTTTTATACTTGTATACATTTGAATTATAATTATGTTCCACTTAATTTTTGTATGGGAAGATTGCTGTGGACACACATTGTTCACATGATATAACACAATGTAACTGATTTAATTAGGGCCTGTTTCCTTGGCTTTCAATCTCTCTATATTCGAGGGATTGCTTTTCCTACGAGAAAAGAACTATTAGTAGGTAACACGATTTAAGAGACAACTGAAGAATACATTCCCTTTGCTTTCTTTTTCAGGCTTCAATCCATTGCTCAATTTAAGTATGGAAATACTGCTTGTCACAGTCTTCTTGACACATGAATTTTACAAGAAAATAGCAGTGCACCGACTGCTTGGATTTCTAACTCATTTATTGTACAATATACAGCTAATCCAATCTACTCCTGCAAACATGGTTTGTGCAGTTATGCCTGGCTACAGCACAAGGATTTTCTTTTTTGGAGGTTTTATTTTCCTTCCTTGAGTAGAAAAAAGTGGATGAGACCTATCGTACTTGATAAAAATGATGGTGTTGAGTCCATAGTGTGGAAGAGTGGGGTTTGCAGAGCTGAGAAGCTCTTGCTGCTTTGGGACCATAAACACAGAACCCTGTGAAAGAATCTAGGGAAAGTGTGGTGCAAAAACTTGGGGATGATTAATAAGAATATATTTTTAAAGCTCTTGGAGAAAGATGCCTTAAAGGGGAAGAAATGATTTTCCTTGACTCTGCTGCATTATTGGTGAGGTGAATTAAAGTGGAGGAGAAGAAAGACTTTAACATTTGCATTTAAAAAAGATGAAAGAAACATAAAGTGAAAGGGTCTGTTGCTTTTTCTCTTTCTGTTATTTTAAATTTTAAGGATAGTATATGCTTATTGTGAGAGACTTATTCTCACCCTCCAGGGATAACCACTGGGCGCTGCTTAGTATATAGCCTGTCAGACCCTCTTGCATATTTAAACACACTAACTAGAAAGTAAAAGATCACCCTAGACATATGTTTTATGACCAGTTTTTAAAAAATTTCACCAATATATTATGACAATCTATCTCTGTGCATACAGTATAGTGTATGTGGTGGGCAAAATTCTAAGAATGATCCCCCAGTGACCCTTACCCTTATATAGATCCTTCTCTTTTGAATGTGGGTGGAATCTCTGGATGTGATGATGCATCACTCCTGTGATTATGGCACAAGGGGGGAATGACTGGGTGTTCTTTTACAGTAGAAAGCTTTTCATTAGCAGGTGAGCAGTGGAAGTCAGAGAGAATGGAAGTATGAGGGGGATTCACTGTGAGCGAGATTGGCTTCTGGCCTTGAAGGATTTCGTGGCTGTCATGTCATGAACTGCTGATGGCAGGGCCACATGAGAAGGAGTGTGGGCAGCCTCCCGGAGTTGAGAGCAGTCAGCTGATAGCAAGCAAGGACATGGGAACCCTAGTTTCATGATTGTGAAGAACTGAAATGAACTTGGAAGTCGATTCTTCCCTATCCCAGCCTCCAGAGGGGAATGCAGCCTCGCTGACACCTTGGTGTCAATTCCATGAAATGCAGAACAGAGGACCCAGCTATACTGCACCAGACTTCTGTCCTGAAGGACCATGAGCTCATGAACGAGTGTTGCTTTAAGCAACTAAATTTGTAGTAATTTGTTACCCAGCAATAGAAAACGAATCCAGTAAGAGGTGACTATTCTCTTGCCTTCAGATTCCTCATCTATATTGACTTCAGGGGGATAAAAGCTCAAACCAAATGAACTTAAGAGTGATAGAAATATGATATCCACTTATTCACTCAACAATATTTATTGACCCCTGCCATGTGCCAATCATGTTCTAACTGCTGGGAAAACATCTGTGAGCAAAGTGGATAAAAATATAAGCAGCCAATCTTTTAAAGGAGCACAAGGGAATTGTTAAGTGTTACAATAATTCACATGTGTTTATATATTACACAGCAATTTCTCATGCATGTTCTTATTTTGTTTCCCACTAAAGTTTTTACTATGAGGCAGATATTGTTACTCTGTTTTTTGTAGGTATGCAAATTGGAGGTATCCTGGAGGCGAAGGGACTTCACCAGCTCACTCAGCTATTAATGACAAAGTTGGGACTCTGCTCTCTACATTACACCACTTAGCCCCAGGGATCTGTTCTCTAATCATATTTTAAGAAGTGTTTGCAATGTATCTGGAAGTGTGCTGAGTGTTTTACATGGATTATTATATTTAATCTTCACAACCACTCTGTAAGGTTGATATTATATCTATCTTAATTTTCCAAAGAAGGAACCCTAGAGCTATTAAGGCTAAATAACTTGACCATGCTGAAGCCAGGATCCAAACCCTAGCAGCCTGACTCCAAGATCCATATGCTTCATCACTAAGCTCACTGTTTCCCGAGACATCGTCACCATGTTGGCCTTCCGGAAACACTGGCTGTTAAGTGCACATTTATGCTCTCTCTGCTGCATGTCACTTTATGGTCTCTCTATGTCCTCAGTTTTTGTGATATTAAGTTGCATGTTTGCTAAAGTTCCTTGTTTTCCCATGTTGGCTACTTTTTGGACTTATGAAAGGTAAAGTTGTTAACAGAATTGGTAAACAGAAAATTATAGTTTATATTCTTTATAGTTTTCACTGAGAAGATGGTAACATTAGGAACACTCCCATAGGGTCAAGCATCACCTACGTATTAGACGTTTATCTTTAATAATGCCACTAAAAATTTAGGTTAGATTTATGCCCCCAACATGACTCTGTACACTTAGCAGCTTACACTGAATAGTCAATCCACGAAGGCACACTTCTCTCAGACAGATTACAAATCTTGAAGAGACAGTCCATGTTTTAAACATTTCTCTCATGTCTTGTACTATTCTAGACACAATAACAGATATAGCTTCATTAAATTATATCTCAGCTTATTTCAAATTGTATTAAAATTACACACACACACACACACACACACACACACACACGCGTCGACATGTCTTATTTCTTGACAGTAAAAATTTTCATGTTAGCTATCTTCCTTCTTTGGCTCTGTAAAAACCTTTTTTCCAATTGCAATTGGTACTCTGCTGTTCTAGGGTTTGATTAATGAGCTCATGTTTAAGCTGTCCATTCCATTTAAAATGATAATAACTTTGATTGTGTCCCCTTTACCCTTTGTCACTAAAGTGAAACAGTCTTTAAAAAAGTTTAACTTCAAAGACTATGGCCTCAGCTATCTTGTTTATTATTATTGAAATGGTTTTTATCAAAGACTCTCTTTTTGGCCTGCGGAGACCAGAGCGTAGTATATAATTTATGATTGGTATAAAAGTCAGATACTGCTTGTTAATTTTATTTACCCTGCCTCTTGGGTTGATGTTTCCTATTTTTGTACTCTTAACAGCAGCAGGACCCTGGGAAAGGCACACAATGACTTGTAGGTCCATTTCCTGAGCTGTGAAACTCTACCTTCTATCTTCTATATATATTTGGAAATTTTCTTAACATACTATTGTGGTAGCATTATTTTATATCTGTTTAAAAACAAATTAAAATGTGTGTGTAAGTGTTATGTGAAAGTGCCTTTTTTTCTAGAAGTAGTAACAACCCTTTTAGAAGATAATTTCTGGTATAAGTGGTTATTTTTGAAAATCAAAGTCAGATTGTGTGTTAGGTTGCTATTTTATAGACTTTAACTGGATGATAGAATCTTAAAGGTAATTTGATTCAAATTCCTCCTTTAATAGATGCAGTTGAGGCCTGGAAAGGACAAGTGACAGCATCCCAGTGGGTCAGCTACCTGAACAGTGAAAACCGGGTAGGGAAACTAAAGAAACTCATTGAATGAAAGAAGAGACAATTGCATTAAAAATAGGGACTCATAAGACACTATAATGGTTTTTAAAATTTTTGTTCTTTTCCTTATGAAGTAGGAAAACTTAGAGCTGGAAAACCACCGTTTTAATTATCTGTAAAAGGCAAGTATAAGTAACTCTGTTTTCTTTTGCGATGGAAAGAAACAACAAGAATCAAAGCAAAACTCACAATCAATTGTTATCAAAGGGGATTGAGGTCTTGGAGCCCATGGACTTGGCCCTGGACTGAATGTGATTCCCAGATAAGGAGGTTTCTCCTCAATTCATGCATAAAACTAAGTAGTTGACTACAGTTAGAATTAATGTGCAAGTGCTAAATTATATTTAGATATTTTATTTATCTAAATTTTGGGTATTATGTATAGATTTAGAAATTCTTTCACATCATCATATCAATTTTAGATAAATAGTTGTTATTATTATATTTAAAAGGAGATGAATAATGTGATATTGCTTCTCTGGTTACCTAGATAATCAAAAGCAGCCCGTGGAATGCCCAGTTTCTATACCTAAACATGTGAAGAAATGATAGCAGATGTTCTGCTGTGGTGAAGCTTATCTTCTGCTCTCACACTTTCGATTCATGCACACTGATCATACCATTCTAAAGTGACTGCACTTTCTACAGTTATTTATTTCACTATTTGCAAATGCTCAGTGCCTACAATAATGTGGCTATTTCATATTATAAGAGTTCTCCTCCCTAATGTTTTTCTATCTCTTCCACTGAAGGCAAACTCATTCTCATCCTTTTTTTTCTGTTTCTTCTTAGTTTCTTTTGCTTTGCCATTTATCACATGGTGACTACTTTTTAATAACAATTTTCATGGGTATTATAAATGCCTTTTAGAAATTTAATATCAAGATAACTTTTATGAACATTCCTTTCCCACAAAATGTTTCTTTTAGTTTCTTGTTTTAGAAATATTGTATCATTTACATGATGATCTTAACTTCTATTGAAACTTCTCTATAATGCATTGGTTTTGCTCCTAATTGTTAATTTTGCCTGAAATATTTGATTTCAGGAGTGCACCGGTGAGGAGCAGTAGACTGTAGTGGTGACCAATTGGTTAAATCTTACTGTTCTTAGGATATTTTTAAATTTTGAATTAATTTTCAAAATTCATGTATTAAGGGATTTCATCCAAAAATTCTAAGATTTTTATCTTCTCTTGAATGATTAGACTAGCTGCAAACATTTGGTTTACGTCCCACATGTCAGTAGTTTAGTGAGACGCTTTAGACGGGCTATATGTTTTGTAGTTTGCCTCAGTTCCCACCTGTTCCTTGAGCCTTCTAGATTACCTGCCTAACCCAGGTGGAAATAAATATCAGAGGCTTAAATCCAGATTAAGTAAATTAGTTCTGAAATTCCCATCTTCTATGTGCATGTACATTTAAACATCAATTTCAGTTTCCTCAGTCCCCATTATCCAATAAAATGGACACAGAAAAGCTAATCAGTAACTGAAAAGGTGATTAGAGTCAAGAGTGTTTGAATCTCCAAGTAAAGAGAGCCAATATCTTTTCCTTGCAATGGAGAGAGGAAAGGATAGTATTTAAAAATTGCCTTGATGTACTTTTTGCCCTCATGATAGTGATGGGAAAAACATGTTAAATCCATTAGAAGGAGCTCTAGCAGATCTTTGTCTTCAAATAATTCTTTCTTTTATGCACATATTTGTCTATAGACATATTGTGAATATTAAAAGTTTTGGGAAAGATATGCCAGCAAATTAAAGGACCTATTTGTTCTTTTAAAAATCAAATGTAATAGAGCAAAAAAATAAAAACCTTTGTACATGTGATCTGGCCTTGATTAAATTTGCCATGATACAGAACTTGCCCTTCCACCATAACAGTTAAAAACCTGAACAAAAATAAACAACTCTTCTCAGGTATTGCAGAAACGGGACAATAGGCAGTCTAAGACTGTGATCTTTGAAATAATAAAAACAATATGAGCTCTATGAATGGCTCAGTCTCTAGAGGCAAGTTTCAAACAGTAGCAGAGGGAGGGGGAGCTCAAGCTTAGCACACTGCACTTACTGATTTGAGGAGATAGAAATGGGGGTGGGGCAAGGCAGCTTGAATGTTTAAATAAAGTACCGGAAAAGTAAAAGGTGTGCAGAGAGTGAGCTTCATGAACCTGCACAGAGGGCCTTTAAAGTCTTCAAATTAATACCTATTTGTGTATTTGTTCATGAAGTCAGGAAAAGAACATGTTGTAAGGGAGCTATAAGGTGAACGATTTCAATAGCTCACATAAGGCAAAGAGATGACCAACTTCCATCTAGCCCGATTAGAGAGACCTCATTGAACACTGGAGGCAATTAGCAAATACCTCAGAAAGGTCATTCTTTAATAACAAGGCAGAGATTACACTTTCACTAAATCTTTCCTAATACAGTTTTTAAAAAGTCTTGAAAGGATTAAGTTATAACTTATCTGATTATCAAAACTAATTTTAAAAACAAACATATCCAGTACTCAACATTGTAATATCCACAGTGACTAGCATGAAAATTATTAGCTATATGAAAAAAACATGTGACCCATAATCGTAACTGAAAAATCAGTCAACAGACACAAAGCCAGGAATGAAAGAGAATGGAATTAAGAGACAAGGATTTAAAAATAGCTATAAATTTTTGAAGGATTTAATAACAAACATAAATATAATGAGGAAAGAAATGGAAGATATAAAAGAGAACAAAATGAAAATTTTGACATTAAAAAATATATATCTAAAGTGAAAAATTCACTTTAAGGTTTAATAGGAGCTTATATGTTGCAGGTAAAAAAATTAGTGACCTTGTGAACCTAGAAATGGAAAAATGTTCAAGCTGAAAGGGAGAGAAAATATACTAAAAAGAAACTGAATAGAGTTTCTGTGAGCTATTGGATAGTAAGATCTAATCTAAGTGTCACAAGGAGGATGCAGTAACAGTGTTTTTATTTTGGTAATTATGCTTTTAAAAATTTTTTAGAATTTATCTATTGTTACTGTGAATCAGCTATTGTTATTTCATCAGGATAACCATTTCTTTGCTGAGTTCAGGCAACCAAGGAAAAGCCAGACACTCAACACAAAACAAAACACAGAAAGAACAAAACCACAGAATGACCTTTAACTTAACTTTTTATACAATTTCTCAGTTTCCCATAACTCTGCACACAAGCTTCTGTATTGAGTTGAATTGTAACTACTTTGTATATTTGGAGAAAGTGTGACTACTGAACTTGAAATCTTTAAAAATAAAAAGAACAAAATTTAACATGTAATAGAGCAAAAAAAAAAAAAAAAGAATGGGACAGAAGAAAAATTTGTAGAAATAATGAAAAAGAATTTTCCAAATTTAGAAAATGTATAGGCCCACAGATATAAGATAGTAAACAAATGGCAAGCAACATGAATATCAGGAAACCATATCAAGGCATATTCTAATTAAAAGCAAATTTTAAGAGCAACTAGAGAAAAAGATCACATTATATAGAGTGAAACAAAGATAAGAAAGACCACAAATACATGCCATGACTAGGTGGATCAACCCCAGGCATGTAAGGCTGGTTCAACATTCAAAACTCAATTAATGTGATCCATCACGTAAACAGACTAAAAAAAAGAAAAACTGCATTGTCATATAAATAGATGTAGAAAAAGCATTTGACAAAATCCAACATGTGTTCACTATAAAAACTCTCAGGAAGTTCCCTGGTGGTGTAGTGGCTTAAGGCTTCCTCACTGGCGCTGTCAGCTCTGCGGCCTAAGTTCGATTCCCGGCCAGGGAACTATCCACATACAAACAAACAAACAAACAAACAAAAAACAACTCTCAATACACTAAGAATAATAGAGAACTTTCTCAACTTGATAAAGAACATTTATAAAAATATACAGCTAGCATTATGCTTAATGATGAGAAACTAGAAGTTTCCCTACTAAGATCAGGTAGAAAAACAGATGTCCCTTCTCATCACTCCTTTTCAACATTATGCTGATAGTTCTAGCTAATGCAATCAGACAAGCAAAGAAAATAAAAGATGCACAGATTGGGAAAGAAGAAATAAAACTATGTTTGTAGATGGCACAATCATCTACGTGGAAAATCTGAATGAATTGACAGAAAAACAAACTAGTAAGTGATTATAGCAAGGTTGAAGAATACAAGTCAATTGCTTTCATATATACTAAAAATTAATAAATGAAATTAGAAATTAAAAGTACAATGACATTTATATTAGCACCACAAACAATGAAATACTTAGGTATAAATCTAACAAAATATATACAAGATCTATATGAGAAAAATTATAAAGCTCTGATGAACAAAAACAAAGAACTAAATAAATGGAGAGATATTCCATGCTCATGGAGATAGGAAGACCCAATATTGTCAAGATGTCAGTTATATCCAACTTGATCTATAGATTTGATGCAACTGTAATAAAAATTTCAGCAAGTTATTTTGTGGATATTGACAGACTGATTTTAAAATTATATGGAGAGGCAAAAGAGCAAAAGACCCAGAATAACTAACACAATACTGAAGGAGAAGAACAAAGTTGGAGGACTGATAGTACCCAACTTCAATACTTACTAGAAAGCTACAGTAATTAAGACAATATGATACTTGTGAAAGAACAGACAAACAGTTCAATGGAACAGAATACAGAGCCCAGAAATTGACCCACATATATGTAGTCAACTGGTCTTTGGCAAAGGAGCAAAGGCAATACAATGGAGCAAAGATAGACTTTTCAGCAAATGGTGCTGAAAAACTGGACATCTATATACACAAAAAATAAATCCAGACGCAGATCTTACACCCTGCAAAAAAATTAACTCTAAGTGGATTGTAGGCCCAAATGTAAAATGCAAGATTATAAAACTCCTAGAAGATAACATTGGAGAAAACATATGGCCTTGGGTATAGCTTTGACTTTGTAGATACAACACCAAAGGCACAATTCATGAAAGAAATAATTGATAAGCTAAATTTTATTAAAATTAAAAACCTCTGCTCTGTAAAAGACAATGTCAAGAGAATGAGAAGACAAGTCACAGACTGGAAAATAATATTTGCAAAAGATAAAAGACTGTTATCCAAAATATACAAAGAACTCCTAAAACTCAACAATAAGAAAACAAATAACTTGATTTGGAAATGGATGAATGATGTTAACAGACATCTCACTCAAAAAGATATACAGATGGCAAATAAGCATATGAAAAGATGCTTCTCACCATATGTCATCTGTGAAATGCAAATTAAAACAAGAATGACATACCACTACATATCTGTCAGAATGGCCAAAATCCTATCACTGACAACACCAAATTCTGATGAGGATGTGTAGCAATAGGGTCTCTAATTCATTGCTTCTGAGAATACAAAATGGCACAGCCAGTTTGAAAGACAGTTTGACAGTTTCTTACAAAACTAAACATACTATTACCATAGGATCCAGCAATTGTGTTTCTTGGTAATTAACCTAAGAAGTTAAAAACTTACATCCACACAAAAAAACTGCACATTATACTTATAACAGTTTTATTCATTCTTACCAAAATGTGGAGGCAACCAAGATATTCCGTATATGAAAGCATAAATAAATTGTGGTACATCCAGATAATAGAATATTATTCAACACTAAAAAATAAAATAAAATAAAAAGAGCTATCAAGCCATAAAAAGGCATAGAAGAAACTTAAGTGTATATTATTAAGTGAAAGAAGCCAATCTGAAAGGGCTACATACTGTATGATTGCAATTAAAAGATATTCTGGAAAAAACAATATGGAGTGTGTTCCAGGGGTTGGGGTGGGGAAGGGATGAATAGATAGAACACAGAGGATTTTTAGGGCAGTGAAAATACTTTGTATGATTCTGCATAATAATGGGTACATGTCATTATACATTTGTCCAAATGCATAAAATGTTCAACACCAAGGGTGAATTGTACTACCAAGGATTCAAAGAATTAACACCTATCCTCCTCAGACACTTCCAAAAATGTGAAGAGGAAGCAATACTTCCTAACTCATTCTATGAGGCCAACATTATCCTAATATGAAAGCCTGATAAAGACAACACACACACACACACACACAAAACTATAGACCAATATCTCTGATGAACACATGCAAAAATTCTAAACAAAATATTAGCAAATAGAATACAACAATGCATAAAAAAGATTATACATCATGATCAAGTGGGAGTCACCCCAGGAGCACAAGGATTGTTCAACATATAAAAATAAATCAATATGGTACACCACATTAACAAAATAAAAGATAAAGACCATATGGTCATATCAACTCATGCAGAAAAAACATTCGACAAAATACAACATCCATTTATGATCAACACACTGAATAAAATAGGTATGGAAGGAAAGTATCTCAGTATAATAAAGGTCAAATCCTCAGCTAAAATCATACTGAATGGGGAAGAGCTGAAGCCTAGTCCCCTAAAATCAAGAATAAGACAGGGATGCCCCCTGTCACCACTACTATTCAATATAGTACTGGAAGTTCTAGCCACAGCATCCAGGCAAGAGAAAGGAATAAAAGATATCAAAATTGGGAAAGAAGAGGTCAAATTGTCACTATTTGCAGATGACATGATCCTTTATATAGGAAATTACAAAGATTTCACCAGGAAACTATTAGAAACAATAAATGAATACAGTAAAGTAGCAGGATACAAAATCAATAGCATTCTTATATACAAACAACGAATCTTTAGGGGAAAAAATGAGTCAGTTCCTTTTGTGATCACAACAAAAGAATGAAATACCTGGGAATTAGCAAAGAATGTGACAGACTTATACATGGAAAGCTATAAAACACTTTAGAAAGAAATTGAAGCAGACACAAAGAAATGGAAAAATATTCCCTGTTCATGGCTAGGAAGACTTAACATTGTTAAAATGGCCATTTTGCCCAAAGCAATCTACAGATTTAATGCAATGCCTATCAAAATCCCACAATCATACTTTCACGAAATAGATAAAAGAATTATCAGATTTATATGGAACCATGAAAGACCTTGAATTGCCAAAGCAATACTACATAAAAAGAATAATGCTGGTGGTATTACACTCCCCAACTTTAATTTATATTACAAAGCATCAATAATCAAAACAGCTTGGTATTGGCAGAAAAACAGAAACATAAACCAATGGAACAGAACTGAAAACCCAGAAATAAATCCACAAATTTATGGACAAATAATTTTTGATAAAGGAGCAAAAAATATGCAATGAGGAAAAGACAGCCTCTTCAGTAGGTGGTGCTGGGAAAACTGGAAAAACATATGCAAAAGAATGAAGCTGAGCTGTGAACTGTCATCATATACTAAAATTAGCTCAAAATGGATGAAAGACTTTCATATAAGACCCAAAACAATAAATTTTATAGAAGAAAACATAGGTACTAAACTTATAGACCTAGGACTCAAGGAAGACTTCATGAACCTGACTTCAAAGACAAGGGAAGTAAAAGGGAAAATAAATGAATGGGACTATATCAAACTAAAAAGCTTCTGCACAGCAAAAGAAGCCATCAACAAAGCAGAGACAGCCAACTGAATGGAAGAAAGTATTTGCAAACAATGCATCAGATAAAGGTCTAATATCTAAAATATATAAAGAACTAATATAACTTAACAACAAAAAAACAAACAACCCAATTAAAAATTTGGGCAGAAGAACTAAACAGACACTTCTCCCACAAAGAAATACAAATGGCCAGCAGACATATGAAAAAGTGCTCATCCTCATTAGCTATTAGGAAAATGCAAATCAAAACCACAATGAGATACCACTTCACACCTGTGAGAATGGCTGTTATCAACAAGACAAGGAATAACAAGTACTGAAGAGGATGTGGAGAAAAAGTAACTCTCGCACACTGCTGGTGGGACTGGTACAACCACTGTGGAAAATGTTGTGGAGGTTCCTCAGAAAATTGAGAATAAAGTTACCATATGACCCAGCAATCCCCCTTCTGGGGATCTACTCAAAAATCTTGAAGACCTTAGTCCTGAAAGACTTATGTACCCCAATGTTCATTGCAGCGCTGTTCATAGTGGCCAAAACATGGAAACAACCAAAGTGCCCTGTGACAGATGACTGGATGAAGAAGCTGTGGTACATATACATGATGGAATATTATTCAGCTATAAGAAAAGATGAAATGCTACCATTTACAACAAAATGGATGGACCTGGAGATTACCATGCTAGGTGAAATAAGCCAGATGGAAAAAACCCAAAACTGTGATTTCACTCCTATGCAGAATGTAAAACCGAATGCAACAAAGAAAAAACAAACAAACAAACAAAAAACTCATGGACACAATTAATAGTTTAATGTTTATTTGGGGACAAGTGGGAAGGGGATGGGAGAAGGGGGAAGGGGTGGGATGAGAGGAAGGGGGAGCTACATATATGGTGATGGAAAGAGAACTCACACTGGGTTGTGTACTTATTACACAACAAGTTGATGATGCACTGTAGAATTGTACACCTGGAACCTATGTAATTCATGCTAACTAGTGTCACCCCACTAAGTCTAACAAGAAAAAAAAGTGAATTGTAATGTAAACTGTAGACTTTGGGTGATTATGCTGTGTTAACATAGGTTCGTGAATTGTAATAAATATACCACTCTAGTGGGAATGTTGATGATGAAGGAGGCTGTGCATGTGTGGGGGCAGAAGACCTATGGGAAATCTATGTAACACCCTCTCAACTTTTCTGTGAACATAAAACTGCTCTATAAAAGTTGTTGGATAAAAAAAAAGACCACAGACTTTTGGTTAGGAATAATGAAAGCTCGAAAACAAATGATATCTTTAAAATGCTACTGTCAACCTAGAATTATATATCTAGAAAAACTACCTTTCAATTGTAAAGGCAAAATGCAGTATCATTTTTTTCAGATCAAAAAGTGTGAGAGAATTTATTACCAGGAGACCTTAAATGCAAGCTATATTAAAAGAAGTTTTTCAGGTTCAAGGAAATTGACACCAGATGGAAACTTGGATCTACAGTAAGTAATGAAGAACATTTCTTTATTCATTCATCCATTGATGGACATCCATGCTGCTTCCACATCTTGGCTATTGTAAATAATGATGCAGTGAAAATATGAATGCACATTGCTTTGAAGTACATCATAATTTGGTACTTAACTGCTTTGAAACTCATCGAACTTGATACTCAATGCGTTTTTACATTAAAACTTTGTCCCAGCACTTGTTTATTTGGTACTTTTCATGCCTTCTGGAGCCAGCCAATGATGAGTACCAAGGTACTGTAGTGTTTAGGGTTTCTTTGGATAAATACTCAGAAGTGGGATTACTGGGTCCTTCTCTATCACTTGTTATAGCCTTTGTTTTAAAGTCTGTTTTGACTGGTATAAGTATTGCTACCCCAACATATTTTTGTTTCCATTTTTGATGAAGTATCTTTTCCAATCCCTTTACTTTCAGTCTGTGTGTGTTTTTCAATCTGGATTGAGTCTGTTGTAGGCATCAGATGTAAATGTCTTGTTTCTTCATCTATTCATTCATCCTAGGTCTTTTGATTGGAGCATTTAATCCATTCACATTTAAAATAATGTTGATAGATATGTAATTATTGCCATTTTATTATTCATATTTTTATCTTTCTTCCTCCTCCTCCTTCATCTTCTTCTTCAGAAAGTGCCTTGAACATTTCCTGTAATATTCATTTGGTAGTGATGAGCTCTAACTTTTCCTTGTCTGGGAAGCTCTTTATCAGTCCTTTGATTTTAAATGTTAGCTTTGCTTGGTAGAGTAGTCTTGGTTGTAGATCCTTACTTTTCATCACTTTGAATATTTTGTGCCAATTTTTTTCTGGCCTACAAAATTTCATTTGAGAAATCAGCTGGTGATCTTATGGGAGCTCCCTTGTAGGTGACGAGTAACTGCTTTTCTCTTGCTGCTTTTAAGATACACTTTTTTTTTTTTTTTGTCTTTAACCTTGGCATTTTGCTTATGATGTATCTTGATGTGGGCCTCTGGGTTCATCTTTTTTTTGGGCTTTCTGTGCTTCCTAGACATTTATATTTATTTTCTTTGACAGATTAGGGAAGTTTTTTGTAATTATTTCTTCAAATAGGTTTTTCATTTCTTGCTCTCTCTCCTCCTTCTGGGACCCCTCTAATGTGAATGTTGGTATGTTCGGTGTTGTCCCAGAGGACCCTTATTTTTGAATGTTTTTTCTTTTTGCTGCTTTGATTGGGTGTTTTATACTATCTTAAATCACTGACTCGATCCTCTGCTTCATTTAATCTACTATAGATTTCCTCTAATGTGTTCTTTATTTTAGTTATTGTATTCTTCATTTCTGACTGGTTCTTTTTGTTTTCTATTCCATTTTATGTTTCCTATCACTTTGTTGCAGTTCTTGCTGAGATCAAGTATCCTTATAACCAGTGTTTTGAACTCTGTACCTGGTAGATTGCTTGTCTTCATTTTGTTCTATTCTTTTTCTAGAGCTTAGTTCTGTTTTTTTATTTGGGACATATTGCTTTGTCTTTCCATTTTCCACTTGTTTCTATGTATTAGGTAGAAATACTATGTCTCCTGGTCTCAGTAGAGTGGCCTCATGTAGGAAATGTCCAGTGGGGCCCAGTGGTGCAGTTTTCCTGGCCACCTGTGATGGATGCTACCGGTGTATTCCTTGTGTGGAATTCCTTGAGCCTTGGTTACTATTTGTATATCAGTGGGAAGGAGTTATCCTTGGGCTGATTGGTTTTGAGGACTGGCCATGCCTACAGTAGAGGAGATGTTGTGTACTAGCTGACCCTTTAGAGCAGGACTTGCTTTAACAAGACTCTGGTGCCTGCTGAGCCTGATGTTTGGATATGCCATTTGTGGAGGTGTTGAGCTGTGCTCTGGTGTGGTCTGAAGCTGGGCGCCAGGTGGTTTAAGGTCTGTTGGGTTTAAGGCCTCTTGGGAGGAGCTCTATTGCAGGCCAAGTTCAGTCACTGTCTGTGCCTTGCCAGAGACCACCTGGTATGAACTACAATGTGATTTGCAGATGGTTGCCACTTGAGCTGGGCTTGGCAGTGCCTGAGAGAGCATAAGCTGAAAACTGAGGCCAGTTACCACTAGTGCCAGGTTTGGTGCTGCTTAGCAAGAGATATGGGTCACACCAAAGCTGAATGCTTCTTGTTTGGGGTTTGTGAACCTTTAAGAGATTTTAGGAAAGTCCAAAGCATAAGCCAAGAGAGACCATTTGTATGCAAAATAACAGTAGATGGCTTGAGTGGGCTGGCAAGTTGGGTGGGGTAGGGTCTCAGGGAATCACCAGGATGAGGCTGCTGAATTGTATCTTGTAATTGACTCCTTTCTTGTTTTCTGCCTATTTTTATTCACTCTTTATGGCCTTTCAGTAGTTGTTTTTACAAAACATTTTGTCTATAATCTATAGGTTTTATTTATAGAGGGTTGTTTTTATGGTAGCTGTTCATCCATATTGGAAATAAAAATCACTGATAATTGCTTGTTTAAAGCAAAAATAGTAATTATATATTGTGAAATTTAAAATTAAAATCTCAACTGTAGAATAAAGGACGAGATAGGCGACTTGTAAGATTCTTTCATTATATGTGAAGTATAACACTATTTATAAGGAGACTGTGACAAGTTAAAGATGCATGTTGTAAGTCATATAGCAACAACTAAAATAATAAAAAAAGGTACAACTAATAAGACAATCGTGGAAATCAGATGAAATCATGAAAAATACTCAATTTATGTATAATGAAATGAGAAAAGAATAAAGAAGGAACAAAGTGAAGATGGGACAATTAGAGTAAAAATGGCAAATGAGTTGACTTAAATCCATTTATGTTGATAATCAATTTAAAAGTAAATGGTTTAAATGCTTTAATTTAAATGCCATTAAATTAAAAGGCAGAGATTATCAGGGTAGAAAAAATTAGCACCCAATTGTATGCTATCTGCAGGAAACATGTTATTAAATATATAGACACAGGTAGGAAAAAACGAAAGAATATAATGCGAACAGTAATCGTTGAATAAAGAAGACATTAGGACAAGGAAAATAAAGAAGGATATTTTTTAATGATGAAAGGGTCAATTTATCAAGAAAACTAGCAAATATGCACATAACTACAGAACTAAAAGGAGAAATAGAATATCCATAATTATAGTTGATAGAAGAAGCAGACAGAAAATCAGTAATGATAGAAAGGACTTGAGTAATACTATTAACCAACAGTATTATCAACCAATTGAATTAATATTTATTGAACATGATATCCACTCATGGAATAGGCAAAACAGTAATTCTATTTAGTGGCAAAAGTCAGATCAATGGTTGCCTATGAATGAACTAACTAAGTAAACTAACTGCCAAGGGTCATGAGGGAATATTTTGGAGTCAGAGAATTGTTATATATCTAGATTATGGTGATGGCCAAATGAATGAATATATTTGTCAGAACTCATCAAACTGTACACTTAAGACTGGTACAATTTGTACATTATAGCTGAATAGAGATGATTTAAAAGCTTCTATGAAGCTTCTAAAAATATCAAACAAAATAGAATATGGTAGGTATTAAAGGAATAGAGGCAAATGAGATCCGATTTGTTTCGCTGGGTTGTAAAATGTTCTGGGATAAATTGCATTCAATATAGGGAAGCTGGGCTTAACAGTATGAGCAAAGGCCTGGAGTCAAGAAAGTATAGGGCACACTCAGGAAACAGTTTGTCATGGCCAGAGTATAAAAGGGGACAGTGAGAGGTCATAGGCAGTTCAATAGCTGGTTGAGAGGGTTTTAGTGCCAGACAAATGCTGACATGTTTGTAGATACAGGGAAGAAACCAAGAGTAGAGTTTCAAGTGTTAGAAAGTGAGGGTGGCTGATGGAGGAGCTTTCTGTAGATATAGGTATAGGGACAAGGTCTTCAGCTATGAAGAAAGGGAGACTTTGTCAGGGTGCACCTTCACTGCTCCCTCTGCTCAGAAGAGAAGAGAGAAAGAAATGGAAGGGGAAACGCAGGGCAGCTGAAGAGTTCATGTGAAAAGTTCTCCAGCTCCCAAGAAAATTAAGTCATTTGCTACAGCTGAGGAGGCAAGAATAGGTGAAGAGTTGTTAGGGTAGATACGTGTGATATTTTGATTTATAATAAGAAATATGTATTTGGTCTTTGACCTGTTTGTGGCACAGAGCTTGTAAAACCTTTGGAATTTTCTGAACTTGAAAGTTTAAAAGTATCTTTTGTTATGTTAATGAGGCTACTTTTGGCTGATGGCCAATGAGCCAACCATGTGATTAGAGAGTTGGAACATTCGGTCCTATCCCCCAACCTCTGGGGAGAGAAAGGGGGCTGGAGGTGGGATCAATTACCACCGGCCAATGAGTTCATCAATCATGCCTATGTAATGAAGTCGCCATAAAAACCCAAAAGGAGAGGGCTTGAAGAGCTTGCAGGGGTGTCCAATCTTTTAGCCTCCCTGGGCCACATTGGAAAAATTGCCTTGGACCACACCTAAAACACACTAACACTAATGATAGCTGATGAGCTCAAAAAAAAAATCACAAAAATATCTCATAATGTTTTAAGAAAGTTTATGTATTTGTGTTGGGCCTCATTCAAAGCCGTCCTGGGTCACATGCAGCCCTCAAGCTTGGCTTGTAGGTTAGTGAACACATAGAGGTGCTGGGAGACTGGCACACCTGGAGAGAACATGGAAGCTTTGCACCATTTTTTCATACCTTGTACTATGCAGCTCTTCCATCGGGCTTTTCCTGAGTTATACCTGTATATAATAAACTGGTAATATAATAAGTATATTGTTTCTCTGAGTTCTGTGAGATGCTCTAGCAGCTTCATGGATCTCCAGGAGGAGGTCATGGGAACCTCTGGTTTATAGTCAGTTAGTCAGAACCAGAGGTAACAACCTGGGCTTGTGACTGGCATCTGATGTGGAAGGGCAGTCTTATGGGACTCAACCCTTAACCTGTGGAATCTAATGCTATCTCGGGGTAGATAGTATTAGAATTGAGTTGAACAGTAGGACACTTATCTGGTGTCTAAGAATGGCTTGCTGGTATAGGGACCCTGTCTCTCACATTGGAATTGATATCAGAACTTATTTAACATGGTTCAGAACAGCTGTGTTAGGAGGTAATAAGAGGTGTGTTAATGTAGTGTATCCTCAACCCGTTTCACAGTATACTAGAGTTGTATTTGTACTGTGAAAAAATGGTTTCTTATGCACAAATTAATTTCTATCTGATCAACAATGTAAATCAAGCTTTATTTAATTTTGCAGAAAGGAGCTTGTTTAACTTCATTTAAACTAGTGTTTTCCAAGCTTATATAACTATGGAATCCTCTACAATCAAATATTCATCTACATATTCTGAGATTGTCTTACAGAAGTCACATTGCAAAACCTGCACTTAAATATTGTTGAGTTGTATAGAGGGCCCATTAAAGTTAGACAAGGTGGATTTATAATAAATTTTATCAGTGTCATTTTCTTATATTATACCTCCTAGCAATGCTCTGCACTCATTCCAGGAGTCAGAGATAGGGAGCACTGGGGTGGCCCAGTGTAAGTCATTCCCAAGGTGGGAATGGTCAAGTGTAGAATGCGAGTGTCACTAGTTCCTAGTGTCATGAAATTGAAACTGGGTAGAGAGATGAAGAAAGCTGGGTAGTAATAGGAACTTAGGAAAACAGGTAGGCTGAGGGTCTTTTGAAGATGGAGAGCAAGTTTGGTAGAAAGCCGAGAGTAGGAAAGGTAGGAAGTGGTGAACAGAGAGGGAATTCTGTGAGTTTGAGATCATAAAGTAGTGGTCCCCTGAGCCTCCTGCTACACGTTCTGCTGGGATTTGTAAAAATGCAGAAGTTGTTTATTTGGAATACACAATAAAAAATTATTTCCCCTGTCATTTTCATAGGGATGACTAGAAATTTGCTGCAGAGACAGCAGATCAGGTGGTTTTCAATGTGTGTTCATTTATGTTATAATTCAGTAAAGACCAAAGGGCATGTAGTCTGAGAAGGCTGACAGCCAACCTTAAATTATTTTGCAATGTATGATCTCTGTATCTATAGACTGAGGACAATTGCTCATTACTCATATTGATTTATATCAGGCAGTGCAGTGAACATACAATTAATAGTTGACTTCATTGGCAGCCAGCTGTTAGTGCCATAATTTACTATGAGAATGGTTGGGTCCGGGGATGAACA
Organism: Lyroderma lyra; assembly: GCA_004026885.1. Taxonomy (NCBI): domain Eukaryota; kingdom Metazoa; phylum Chordata; class Mammalia; order Chiroptera; family Megadermatidae; genus Lyroderma; species Lyroderma lyra. The sequence continues at coordinate 57,437 of PVJL010006365.1, read as the reverse complement.
AAAATTATACTGGGAACTGTATTTTTTAGCATTTTAAAGGTCAAATTCAACTCTTATTAATTTAGTCAGAGGTTTAGGTTGATTAAAAAAAATTTTTTTTTGCTGATGCAAGGTCTCTCACATGCTAATGTGAGGCTAAATTTAGGAAAAGTCTCTTATTCTTTGATTTAAAGTCGACTTAGACTTTAATGGCTAATGAAAGCTAGATTTGAACTGGGTGCATATTATATTATATGAAGATACTCTTGGAGAAGCTTTCAGAGCTTCAGAGTTTGAAGTAGGAATTATTCAGCAGCAATAAATGTTTTTTGCTTTTTGGAAAAAATAGTTATAGTTATATCAAAGATAATGTGGCAAGTCACCTACTATGTGGCAAGTCACCATGCCAAGTGCTCTACCATCAAGATCCCTTTCAATTCCTAGAATGGTTCTGGGTTTTTATTATCAGATCTGTTTCAGATGGAAAGAAACTGAAGCTCATTGAAGGTGAGGCCATACCACTTATGAGTGGAAAAGCACGAGTTAGAATCTAGGCAGCTTCACTCCAATATCTGTGCTCTTAAGGACTACACCAGGCTGGAATTCTGTATGCAGAAGGAAGTTTGAGGAAGTAGGGATTTGGGTGTGTACCAAGTACAGGTTCTCTCTACCCTTTAGGAATCTAAGATCTAAGCATAGCTCAGAAGATAAAAATCTCTGGAGGCAGATGACCTGGGGTCAAACCCCAGTTTTCCCATTTTCTGTCTATTATTTAAACTCTATATGGCTTCAGTTTCCCCAGTTGTAAAATAGGTATTATAAAAATAGTATCTGTCTTATGGATTTTTTTTAACAACATAGAGGTCTTTTATTTTTTCACCTCTCATGCCATGAATTCACAGGGAATGGGTTCCTGCAGCTCAGGCTCCGTCCCATTGGTTCTCACAAAGTGTGCTGCAGCAGGCTGGGGTTGCAGTTCAACTCAGGTCCTTTCTCTTTGGCTTCTTTCTTTTTTGATAATTTTCCTTCACATGTTTCAGCAAGCTGTCTCAGCTCTTAGAGTGCTTAATATACTCAATATGCACATAAATGCTTACGGCCAGAATCTTGCCCTTAACTTGTTCGTTTACAGCAATGCCAACCACATCCTGGGTAACCCTGTAGACTCTCCCAGTTTTGCCATGGTAACCTTCTGGAGCATTCCTTTGGGAACAGTGCCCTTTCCCTGGATGTCTACAATATCACCTTTGTTGTATATTCACATGTATGTGGCCAAAAGAACAACTCCACGTTTTCTAAAAAGCCTAGAGAACGTATGAGTGCTTCTCCTCTTTCCCTTTGTTGTTGGTCATTTCGACCCATGACTGAAAGACGGTGGCTTCAGCCGAAAAGCTATCTTATGGCCTTTTTATTTTAAAGATTAAATGAGGCAATGCATGGAAAGTGCTTTGCAATACGCCTAGCACAAAGTAAATTCTTAATAAATTTAGCCTGTGATTTATTGTTAATTTTAAGGAATGTACTCCAATAACATACAAAAGAATGCCAGAGATACAGTCCCCCAATATGTTCTTTCTAGAATTGAATAGAAGATTTAATGATGTCTTTATTTATTACACCAATTTGGGGGGTTCATTATTGTGTAAAAATATTACATGGCTCCTACTGGGATGATCTGAGCATCTAAATGATTATAGTGGCTTTTTACCATTGAATAAAATAATAATCATGGGATGACACTGATATAAATAAAAGGGGAAAAAGATAGAGTTTCTTCACTCGAGTATAAAGCCAACTGATACACGTAGAAGGAATGATGGAGTTAAAAAATCAGCATTTGGCTAATTTAATGTTAATATTAATTCTGCAAGAACCATCAATAAACAACTAGTTGATAAAAGTTGGATGAAGAACAAGATATTCATGTAGTTTGGTAGTATTTTTCTGCAAAACACTTACTAACTACAAAAGAAAGACACAAAGTGATGAAATTCAGTATCACAGTAATGGTATAGACCAACATCATATATTTCCTAACATGCACCGAGGTAGACACAACACCACTTCCATGTTAATTCTGTCAGATTTTGAATAAACACATTTTCCTTCCTAAAGCATTAATGTCTCAATTTAAAGAAGGAAACTTATAATTCCTGTTTAAAAGGTCCTTTTAATTTCATCCATCCATTCAACAAATATTTGTTGGGCATTTTATTACATGCCAAGCACTGTGCTAGGACATAGAAGTGAGCAGACAAGTAAGTCAGTAATTACAGGGTGATGAGTGTTAAGAAAGAAGTTCATGCACAGAGTGGAAACCATAAGAGGTTCACTCAATTCCAGATAGAGATGGGAGGAGGAAAGATGGGGCATGGCAAGGAGTGGATAAGGCTAGACATGGGGGTACAGCCCAGATCATGGAGTTGTATTCCACTTCAGAACCTGTCTGCTTGCTGCCACCTCTGCTTGGACTCTTCCTCTCCCAGACCTTCACTGACATAATTGCCCTCTTATCATGCAGGTCTCTGCTCAGAGATTTACTTTTCAGAGATAAATAGGCACAACATCCTCTCCATTTTTAACCTATTTCCTGCAGACATTTATCTGTAATATATGCATGCATGTATTTACTTATTTTATGCTTTTTACTATCCCACTAGAATATAAGTACCAAGAGGACAAGGACTTTATTTCTGTTGTTCTCTGCTCTAGTCCTATGCCTAGAATAGTGCCTGCCACAGAGTAGCTGTTGATAAATATTTATGGAAGGGATGAATGAATAAATAAATGAAGATGCTTGTGTGTTGTGCTGAAGAATTTGGACTATATCCTAAGGGAAATAAAGGGCCATTTGGGAACTTTAAACAGGGGAGTGATGCACTCAGTTCTGCATTTTAGAAGGGTCACTCTTGCTTCTGCATGACAAATGTATTAAGTATGAAGTATGAAGATTGGCAATCCACAGAGAAGATAATGATGGCTTGAATATGGATGATGCTCATGGGCTTAAAGAGAAGTTGGTGCACACTAGAAATATTTTGAACTAGAGTAAATGACTTAGTAACTGATTGGCTGTGGATTGTGCGGAAGATGCCATTGGAGCCTTGGTCAATGTTTAACAACTTTCCAGGAAAAAAAAAGCTCCAATTTGTATCCTTGGCTAATAACCATGGTGCAAATACTCCCACCATGGCCAATTTCTTTTTTCATTTTTATTTTTTCAGCTTTATTGAGATATAATTCACATGTAACATTTTGCAAGTTTAAGGTGTACAATGTGTGGATTTGATACATTGCAAAATGATCACCACCATAGCATTAACTCACACTTCTATCCCATCACATAATTACCATTTCTTTTTTGTGGTGAGAACATTTAATTTTTAAGTATATAATACAGTATTATTAGCTATACTAAAAATGCTATACATCTGATCCCCAGAACCTGTTACTCTTATAACTGGAAATTTGTGATTTTTGACAAATATTTCCCTATTTTCCCCATTCCCCAGCCTATGGTAACCGCCAATATACTGTTTCTCTGAGCTCAGCTTTTTCAGATTCCACATATTAGTGACATGATACAATACAATATTTGTTTTTCTCTGTCTGACTTACTTCACTTAGCATAATGCCATCAGTATTTGTCCAAGTTGTTACAAATGACAAGGTTTCCTTCTTTCCCACTGATGGGCATTTATGTTGTTTCCATATCTTGGCTACTATGAATAATGTTGCAATGAAAATGGGGGTGCAGATATCCCTTTGAGATATGATTTTCATTTCCTTAGGATCCCACCTAGAATTGGGATTGCTGGATTGAATGGTAATTCTATTTTTAATTTTCAAAAGAAACTCCTTACTGTTTTCCATAGTGGCTGTACCAGTTTGCATTCCCACCAACAGTGCACAATCATCCCCTTTTCTCCACACTCTTGCCAAAACTTAACTCTTACTTATTATTAAGATAATAAAAAACAAGGTGGTTATATAACAAAAAGAGAGTTAGTTTAAGTGAATATCATTGAAAAAATTTTTATTGAATTTATTAGGGTGACAGTGCTTAGTAAAATTATATAGCTTTCAAGTGTACAGTTTGATAATATATCATCTGTCTAATGCATTGTGTGTCCATCCCCTAGGGTCAGTTATCCTTCCATCACCATATATTTGACCCCCTTTTTTCTCTTTTATCAGCCCCCTTCCTTCCTTACTCTCTGGGAACCATTAAACTGTTGTCTGTGCCTATGAGTTTTTGTTTGTTTGTCTTGTTCATTTGTTGCTTTCGGTTTTCTAGCCCACATATGAGTGAAATCATATGGTTCTTGACTTTCTCTGTCTGAATTATTTTGCTTAGTCTGATAATGTCAAGATTCATCCAATGTTGTTGCAAATGGCAAAATTTCATCTTTTCTCATCTCTTGTCTTTTTATTATAACTATCATGGCCAATTTCAAGCTAGCAATATGACATCACAGAATGAAGAGTTGGAGAGAGATCTGCACAATTGGCTTTTGCAAGCTGAAAGTAACTGGCTTTAGCTGACCACTGGAATGGAGGAGTCTATGCTATCATCTAGGCTTGAACAAATGAGTGGATGGTAATGCGATTTGCTGAGAGGGTGACAATATTTTGAGGAGAAAATTTGAAAGGGATAAGGATAAGTTATATTTAGGACATGTTGTGTCTAAGTTACAAGGTTTTATGGGAACTGGATAAATAGATCTTAAGCTTAGAAGAAAGTTCCAACATAGATTATTTATAAGAGGAACAGGTTTTGGAACTACAGGCCTAGCCTCCCAAACTAGATTCCTGTGTCTCCTCTGATTTTGGTTTTAGAAAAAGTCGTAGTTACTGTGAAGACAACCAGAATGGTATTCTGTTTCTTGTTTTCAGATTCGAAGCTGCCAAGATCAGGTAAGAAAAGGTGAGAGCTTTTAACATTTTATTGCACTTGGAAGAGACAAGCTGTTTTAATTGAATAGGTGGAAAAATCATGTGAGATTTACACAGTTGGTGTAAAAATTGCTGTAACCAAAAGCATAACAACAGCCTGGCCCAGCAAGAGCAGAATGGGGCCAAGACAAATACCGTCATTCCCTCGCCTTCTCTTGCAAGTGTAGGAGGAATCGGGGAAAGAAGGTGAGGATATGCAACAAGGAAAATTCTGTTTTTACTCATCCGGAAATAGTTATGGTACCAGGAAAAAGTAAGATATTTAAACCTCCATCAGTTTAAAATTCCAAATCCTCTTGCATGTTTTCCTATGAATTCCTTAATTTACACTGCCCCTCAGGCATTTTTGATACCTGGCTAACACGTATTAATAGTTGAATTGGCAAATCATTTAGTTTGAGTGTAGTGAGATACATGTTGAGGTTCAGAGTAACCTCATGTATCATTAAGTTATTCCTAGCAGTCCTGGGATTAAAAAGCCTTCTAGGAATTCTCCTACAGCCTACTGCACAGATACACTCTGAGATGGGAAAATGAGAGGCCAGAGATCATAATTCCATATGAACACATCCTACAGCCCCTGCCTCTGGAAATATATGGGTACTGGAGGAGACAAAAAGCATTAAAATGTACAGAGCCAGAGGCCAGTCTATGGAAATTCTTCCCATCATCAATCACATACAGGTTTAAGTGGGGAATTTGGCTCTCCTCAATGCCTAATCAAAGTAGTGCTCTCTTGGTGGAAATATATTCAGTAACACGGTGCTTACAATTATAAACCTATCATAATATACTCGGGCTGTCCAGAAAGTGTCCAGCCATGTAATATGAAAAATAGAGGCATTTATGGCTGGATTTTTCCAGACAGCATCTATCTATCTACATGAATATATATATATATATATATATATATATATATATATATATATATATAATATATATAATATATAATTTTTTCCTTTTTTGATGGAAATTGTGAAAAGTAGTTTTTCCTCAGAATTCTTGTGTTATGTAGACATTAACTGTAGCAGAACTGCAAATAGCAGGTACCCCGTCATGTGAAGTAGCATGTTTTATGCACCCCCACTGATTGGATCACATTTCGCATTGGTCACCCATATTGTTCTGACAGTCTGTTGGTTTAGATTAAATGGCATACAAAGTTTTCACCAGTAAAATAGCTTGATACTTTCTAAATATTGGCTTAATAAAACTATATAGTTGTAAAAAAATAGAGATCCATCAGTTTTATTAGTGTGACTCCTAGTATTTTATACTTTGGGTTACTGTGTATGTGTTGGTTTGTAAACTGGTCCCCATACATGGAGGGTAAGGAGAGACCAAAGAAAGAGGCAGCCACTCCAGGTTGGTAGGTGGCAGGTTGAATAAGCAAAGGAACTTACTTACATGAGGCTTGTCTTGGGTGACCGCAAGATGAGTAGATCTCCACACTGGCCCACCAGAACCTAAAAGTTTATATAGAGGCCTTAACTGGGTTTAGTCATGTGTACCATCCAGGTGATCTCAACAACACCTTACTTTCTCAAGGCTGTGTCCTTGAAAACAGTTCCCACTGTGGGAATGGTGCACAGAGAGCACATTCTAAAAGCAGGAGGGGTAAGGAGCTTTCAATTGTCCAGGTCCAGCTTAAGGGTCAACCAGTGGTCATGTTTTATCAATGACCTCCTCCAATAATATGTTATATATTTTTCCCATTATATTTACCAGCTGTTTATTGTTAGAATGTTGACAATACTAATTTATTTATATCTAGCTACTTTATTGAACTCTTATGCTGATGTATTATTTTTTTTAACTTGATTTTCTTAGGTTTTGTAAGTTTTCACACTACTGTTACTTGTAAATAGCAACAATTTTCTTTCTCACTCCTAACTTTCAAGTAGTTGTAGAATTTATTTCTTTTTCACACACAACTCAATTATTTGTGGTGACAAAAGATAAAATCTATATGACTAAATGAAATAGATAATTAAAATCTAAAACTTATTTTAGCCTAATATTGAACACTTTTCTACCAAAATCTTTTATAACAAATAAACCATTATTTTTTCCATGTTTCACCTCAATTTGTTTTTTCAGCTTAGGATGTGACTTTTTCTTTATAGTTTTGGACAGAAGAGGTAGAGAGCTGTTATCAATTTCATTTGGAGAGAAACAGATTTGGCAATGCAATGACAGTGTGCTTCCCTCTTTCTTTAAAACCACGTATTTTCTTTGTTGTGTTGGAGTTATTCATGAATATGTCTTCACTTTCTTATTGGACTATAAGATTTGCAAAGACTGGATCCATATTATGTTTATCTTGTACTTCCTACTACGTCCAGTAAAGTGTTTTGCACAAATGTAGTGGGTTTATTGAAAGGGCTTTGTTTTCTTCCTACCACGACCATTCACCATGTTTTTCCTTCTTTGCCCCTCATCATCTTGGGTAGATTTCATAGCTTTTTTTAAAAAAAGCTTTCAATAATAAGAACACTGATTTTTTTAAAAAATATTTTTTAAATTTAAAAAATTTAATTATAGTTGACATTCAATATTATATTAGTTTTAGGTGCAGAGTGTAGTGGTTAGACATTTATATAACTTATAGAGTGATCCCTCTGATAAGTCTTGTACCCCCCTGGCACCATACATTACAATATTACTGACTGTATTCCCTATGCTGTATTTTACACCCCCATGACTGTTTTGTAAGTGCCAATTTGTATTTCTCAATCCCTTCATCTTTTTTACCCAGCCCTCCACCCCGCCTCATATAGCAATTATTAGTTTGTTCCCTGTATCTATGAGTTTGTTTCTGTTTTGTTTGCTTGTTTATTTTGTTTTTTAGATTCTACATATAAGTGAAATCATATGGTGTTTGTTTTTATCTGCCTGACTTATTTCACTTACCATAATACCCTCTAGGTCCATCCATGTTGTCACAAATGGTAAGATTTCATTCTTTTCTATGGCTGAGTAATATTCCATTGTAGAAAATACCATAACTTCTTTATGTAATTGTCTATCCATGGTCACTTAGGTTGTTTCCATATCTTGGCTACTGTAATTAATGCTACAATAAACATAGGGATGCATATATCTTTTTGAATGGGAAGAACACAAATTTTTAGTAATCAGGATTTTTTTGCTTATTAAAAAGTTCAATCTGGTATACACTGACACTTTCATTTTATACACATTTCAAAGCTTGTTCATTTCTTCTTCCCCAGGCCTGACTTGTGGCCCAAGAGCCTGAGTGAGGAAGAAAGATTGGCATATTATTTCACTGTTCCTCCCAGCCCTCTCACGCCTCCATTTCTAATCCCAGTGCTGCTGCTCCTGCTTTCAGGGTTGAATTGGGGAGGGGGGAAGAAAGATAAAGAGCAGAGGCGGTGATAAGGGTCTGGTGGTATAATTCTGCCACGGTGTCCTGGAGTGCCAGGCACCAACATGCTGGGTCTCTCAAGGGGTAAGGTACATTTCTGGCTCTTTTGTGGGGGATCTACCCATTTCTTTGATGGGAACCATGTATTTTCAGGCATATTTCTTGTGACCTTTTCTTTAATTTTTGTTCACAGGTTCAACTGCAACAGCTTCTTACTGCTGAGATCTGTTCACCCCAAAAGGCTATGTATAACCCAACTTCCTTCACTGGCATTGTATCATCTTTGATCATGTAAAACCCTAGGAATGTAGGTTACCCAATTGCTACTTTGCTTCCTTTCTTTGCCATAGTTATTGTATGTGGAATGCTTTCTGCCTTCTAAATTCACCAGGTAGAAAGCGGATACCGTCTCTAAATTAATAATTCCTCAAACATACTGATTTCTCTTGGTCCTGCAGCAGAATTGGGGGTTAATAATTTTGTAGCCTGGTAAACACCTCTCCTAAGTGAGACAGATTGCTCTAGTGATAGAGGTTGGTGGTGCTGGTGGATGACAGCCCTTTAGTAAGGCTGTCCTTGCTATGGTTACTTTCTGTTTTTAGACTGTGAGGGTACTTTTTGCTTATTGTTTTTAGCTTTGGGGCTTTAGCGAAAATTCCATGACTACAGAGGTTAACTCGTTTACTGTTCTCTTATATTCAATATCCACTCAATCAATATTTACTGTTTAATTATTGGTTGATTTTGAGTCGAAAGGCAAAATCTGTAGACAAATAAAATGAAAACTAAATAAAAACTGAAGTCATGCTATGTAATTTGATTTTCTTGACTGATATTTCTAGAGACTTGAGCATGTCTCATTTTTATTAGAACAGAAAACTTTAATTGCTTAATTATGAAACTTCAGTTCTGTATTGAGAATATTCAAAGGTAAACTGAGGCATATTAATGTTTCCACCCCTTCCCAAGAGTTCATTTAAGCACACATTAATTCAAATTAGGCAGCACCAAACCAAAGGTGGTTAGGAGCATTCTACTAACAGGAGGTAGGGGAAGCTAAGCAAGAAAATTATTTGATTGGCTACAGCTTAAGCAGTTGCCTTTTATGGGAAAACCTAGTTGATTGGTTGTTCTTAAGTTTCATTTTCTCAGATAAAAGTGCGCTTACTCTGGTTAGGTTTTGGTTTTCTTACATAGCCTATCAAGGCATTACAGCCACCCCAGTCTAGTGACTTCCTTGTTTAAATAATGTTTATGAGAATCTCTGTACATGTGAAAACAAGCAGAGAACAAAACCAAGAGTCTCATATTCTGCACAAGCTAAGTGAATTGCTACCACGTTACTGCCCAGCCAAAGTTTGATTCAAGCTCCTGCTTTAGCAAAATTTTAATCATTACACTTCTTAAACTTACAACAGTTCTAAAATATAGTTAAAATCACAAATATAAAATTCACTTATGCTAAAATGAATTTAGTGGGTCTACTTTTTACTACTCTTGTATTAGAAAAACATTTTATCTGAATTTATAATTTCTTTCTAAAAGACTGTAGTAGTTATTGTGCCATTCATTACAACAATATAACTTGCAGTGTTTAGAATAATACATATTTGTAATAATTAAACTCCTCTTCAAATAATCCTATATTTTATTGCAATATGAGTAGTCAATTGGTGAGAAATTAATATATAAGGAAAAATGTAGATGATTTTGAAAGGTTGTTAATGATGAATCCAATGAAACATTAGAATAGTCCTGTGAAGGAAATATTTAGGTTAGCTTTTTAACATTCTGCAAATCATAATTATGTTGTCATGGACTCTATGGGTTTTGCTGCCCTTTGGGCCTTCAGGCTAGGGACTATATATTTTTTGTGTCTAAAATTATTATTATTATTTTTACTACAAAGCTACAATAATGAAAACAACAGACCAATGGAACAGAACTGAGAGCCCAGAAATAAGTTCACATGCATATTGGCAAATAATTTTCAACAAAGGAGCCAATAACATACAATAAAGAAAATTTCTTCAATAAGTGGTGCTGGGAAAATTGGAAAGCCACATGCAAAAGAACAAAGCTAGACTGCTATTTGTTACCATGCACAGCAATGAATTCAAAGTGGATCGAATACCGAAATATAAAACCTGGAATAATAAAATACATAGAAGAAAATAGGTGCTAAATTTATGGACTTTGGTCTCAGAGAGAATTTTATAAATTTGGTCCTAAAGGCAAGGGAAGTAAAAGCAAAAAGAAATGATTGGGACTCAAAAGCTTCTGCATAGCAAAAGAAACCATCAACAAAACAAAAAGGGAATCAACTGAATGAGAGAAGATATTTGAAAACAATACCTCTGATAAGGAGTTAATATCCAAAATACATAAAGAACTCATACAAGCCAACAACAAAAAAACAAACAAAAAATGGGCAATAAAAATCCAATTAAAAATGGGCAATAAATTTAACAATAAGAAATAAAAATAGAAAAATTGAGTAGAAGACTTGAACATATACCTTTTCTAGGAAGAAATACAAATGGCCAAGAGATAATGAAAAGATGCTGAACTTCACTATCTATTAGGGAAATACACAACAAAACCACATTGAGATATCTCCTCATAACTGTTAGAATGGCTACTATCAAGAAGGCAAGTACTAAGAAGTGTTGGAGAGGCTGTGAAGAAAAAGGAACCCTCATATACTGCTGGTGGGAATGTAAATTGGTACTGCCACTACAGAAAACAGTATGGTGGTTCCTCAAAAAATTAAAAATTAAGCTGCCATATGACTCAGCAATCCCTCTTATGAGTATCTACCTGAAAAATGTGAAAGTATTAATTCATAAAGATATATGAACCCTTATGTTCATTGATGCACTATTCATGGTGGTCAAGACACGGAAACAACCAAATTGTCCTTCGATGAAGATTGGCTAAAGATGTGGTACATATATACAATAGAATACTATTCAGCCATAAGAGACGATGAAATACTGCCATTTGTGACAACATGGATGGATCTTGAGATCATCATGCCAAACAAAATAAGTCAGATGGAAAAGGAATAGAACCACATGATTTTGATTTCACTCATATGTAGGATGTAAAACAGAAAGGAACAAATGGAGAAACAAAACAAACAAATAAAACTTATAGACACAGACAGCTGTATGGTGGTTACCAAAGAAGAAAGAGGGTGGGGTGAGGTGGAAGAAAGTAGAAGAGGTCAAGTATATGGTAGCAGAAGGAGACCAAACTTTGATGGTGAGTAGCGAATGCAATATATAAATTATGTACTATAGAATTGTACATTTGAAACTTATATAATGTCATTAACCAATGTCAGCCCAATAAATTTATTTATTTATTTATTTTTCAAGATTTATTGAGATATAGTTGACATATAACATATAAATTTTAGTTGTACAATGTGATGATTTAGTATACGTATATATTGCAAAATGATGACCATCATAAAGTTAGCTAACACCTCCATTACATCACATAATCACCATTTCTTTTTCTGGTGAGATCATTTAAGATCTACTCTCTCAGCAACTTGCAAATATACAATACAGAATTATTAACTATAGTCACCATGCTATACGTTAGCTCCCCAGAAGTTACTCATCTTATAACTGGAAGTTTGTACCTTTAAAAAACATTTCCCCATTTCCCCCACTCCCCAGCCCTTGGCAACCACCATTCTACTCTCTGTTTCTGAGTTCAGCTTTTTTAGATTCCACATATAAGTGAGATCATACAGTATTTGTCTTACTCTGACTTATTTCATTTAGCATAATGTCCTCAAGGTCCATCCATGTTGTTGCAAATGGCAAGATTTCCTCCTTTCTCATGGCTGTTATATTCCATTGTGTATATGTGTATACACAACTTTATTTATTCATCTGTTAATGGACATATAGGCTGTTTCCACATCTTGGCTATTATAAATTATGCTGCAGTGACCATGGGGCTGCAGATACTGGTAGATGTTCTTTAGCAGTTTAAGGAGGTTCCCTTCTATTCCTAGTGTAATAATTAAAATAATATAAACTGATGGCAGATGTCATTAAATGATCTTTCTGTGTCTCTTGAGATGATTATGAGTTTTTCCCTTTAATGTATTAATGTGGCAAATAATGTATATTTTTTAAAACTTTAAAAATTAATGGATTACATTTACAGAGGAATACAAATCATAAGTGTATACATAGTGTATATTCACTCAATTTATACTAATCCCCTAGGACATCAGAATCTGGTCAGTATCAGGTAAGTTTTAGGAACAAAGCTTTAAGTCTGTTAAAGGTAGAAACAAGAGTTTGGGTTAACTAAAGATAACATCTCGACCTCAGCTGTGTTTCAGCTCTGGACTCGTGAAAGTGGAATGGCCCTGCAGACCGCATCCCCTGGAAGCTGGACTCAACAGCCCCGTGACTGACACTAGGCCCTGAAGCCACGATCAATTGATCCCTGCCTTAGTCCTGACCAACCAGTAGAGCCCATGACCCCAATTCTCTAGTAACCGTTGATGGACGATGTTTCCCTTATATAAAGCTGCTAAGGGACGTCAGCGCAGTTGTTTCTCCTGGAGTCTGCCCGCTCTGCCTCGAGCACACGTAACAAAACTGCCTCTTCTTCCTACTTTGTCTTGTGAAGTTTTCCACCACCCACGAGTAACCACTACAGCTCCCCTCTGCGTCCGGGCTTTCTCGTTTCTGCTCTGAGACAGGTGGCTGGGGAAGAGGGAGGAGAATGGCTGCTCCGTCCCCACCCCCAGCAGCTCGGAAGTGAGGGGGGCGCGCAGAACAGGTCTCACCGCTCGCCAAGGCCGAGGGAGCCACCAGCATGCCCAGCCCGCATCATCCGGCCATGCTGGCTCCACCCTCTGCAAACAACATTGAGACCTCCCACCTTGCCTCTGGTGCTCCCATTTCTGCCCGTGGGAGGGTCAGGTGTCTTGGTCATCCTTGTATAAGGGCTTCCCTAATGCTCAGCCCATGGGAATCCTGAAACAAAGAGGGGAATGGAGATAGGAGTTTCTTTTCTCTAATGAGCCCTTTAGTAGGGCCCCAACTGGTTTGGGGAACTGGGACAAGGGTAGGGGTGCCCTGAACTGACTCAGAAACCCATCCAGAAACAAGAGGAATTATATCCCCCTTTTCTATGGGGTAACCGCACAGGTATCTACAGCAATGAAGTCCTTCTTACTGTATCTTGGCCCTCCTCCCAGCGCATTCTGGTTCTCCCACATCCAGCCTGGGATCATCCCTAGCTGCTCAGTGCCCATGTGGTTCCACCTCTGGGCCTAGAGGTCAGTCCTCACCAATCTCTGGGGTCAATGGGTGGGTTGGACCTGAGCCCATGGGAAGGGCTGTGGGATCAGCATTTTCTCTGTGAATGGGACATTTATGGGAACGAGGAAGATGAAAATTACTGTAATGGTCCCAGTCTTTTAGCTTGTCCTGGGGTCACAGTGAGATGAAAGAGCCCTCAGGTGTTTGGTTCTACCCTGGGAGATTGGTCTTCATGCCTTACTTGTCCCAGACAGGACCATTCCCTTTGCTGGGAAGGATGGCATCCCAATAAATTTAATTAAAAATTAAAAATATAAAATTATTGTTTTTTTTAAAGCAGGTCAAAATTCAATTGTTTTCTCCATGGGAATTTTGGCCATGGATAACTCCCAGTAACATTTACACCAAGAGAACTCTAAATACAATAGAAAATGAAGAGGTTATGAATCAGATCCCATTCTTAAAAGAGGGTTTGGTTCTCCATTATTCAGCTAATTCAACAAGTGGCATGTGTAGTGAGTGCCTATAAATGTTAATATTTTTATTAATTCGTGGGGAAAAAACATAGATGTAATTTTGATTTATTGCGAGGATTATCATATTTTGTAATTTGGAAGGAAGTCTTTTTTTTAGCCTAACATGCTGATTTTAAAAAATTATTCACTTGTCACCCAAAGTTTCCTTTGGCCTTATTGATATTCCAAGTTCTTCCTGAAAAAATAAAGAATCATTGCTTCCTTAGTCACGCTTTCATTTCCTTTTTGATATCACTTTCTTAGCACCTCAATTTCATTGCTTTTTAAATATTTCTACATTAACATTGAAAACAGCAAAATTAAGACTTTATTTTTGAACCTGATAGCCATGTAGTATAACCACTAGGAGGAGCTCTATATTCCCAACACTTTTACACACACACACACACACACACACACACTCACTAAAAGAAACAATTCCTTGGAATTTTTGGTAGAAGGATAAAAGCATTGTAAATAAAATTGAATGCAGGCTGTGTGCTCTCTTTGAACCTCTCTTTGAAGTTCTGTTTTCATTTCTTTGTGTGTATTTTATTATTATTTTTTTTCACATAGATGATGTATTGTAGAATTGGACACATGGAACCCATGTACTTTTTACTAACCAATGTCACCCCAATAAATTTCACAATAAAACAAATGAAAACAAAATATATAAAAAATTTAAGCCTAGAAAACAAAACAAAACAAAATGAAGTTCTCTTTTCTCTTAGCCTCGTGAAACTTGGGTTAAGACAGAGCTCCTAGGTATCTTCCGCTTGGTGGATGCCTCCATTTTTGGAAGGCTGAGTGGAGCCAGGCTGGGGCTCAGAGAGAAGGAAACATTGAGGGGAAGCTTAGGTATTCTCTTCACTAGGCTCTTGGAAGGGACGGGTCTGTAGTGTTTATCTACCTTCTCATAATGTTTTGTCTGGATGACCAATGTCAGCTATGTGGGTATGGGTGATTTGGAACAAGAAAAATGGTTCTTTGTTCTGTTTCTAGTCTAGGTCTTAAGGTAAAATAGTAGAATGAATCCTCGGCTTCTACGTGGAGCAGTCCAGTTAATCACAGTAGGAACCCAAAAGGCTTTGACTTTAGTTTGGATAGTAATACATATCATGCATGTACTTAGAATGGCCATTGTGATTTATCTCTCCTCAACCTACTGCAGTGGGAGACCACTGCTAGGCTTCTAGCCTAGCCTGTCCTTTCATTAGGAGACCCAAATAACAGAACTCCTCTGCATTTGATTGAGTGATGATGTTCAATCATTATAGGTGTACATACATAAATAGTCTAGTTTATGTTGGCCAATGACATCAAGACTTAAAAGACATAAAAAGTACATGATAAACAACAATAAATGCCTGATAAACATAACTATTAAATCCTGGGACTTTCTCCTTTACTATTTATTCTAGATACAAAGGTAAACATGCATGTTATAAGTAACTTAGGCAATTTAGGAATGTTTTAAAAAAGTAAATGACCCCCATAAGTTTAATTTTCACATTGTTCATAATTTGATATATATTAAATATATAACAACATTAAAGAATATATCTTGAACATCTTTTCATATCAATGCAAGTGAACATGTATCATTCTTTCTAAAGACTGCAGAATTTCCATTATGCATAATTAATATTTTAAAAACACTTTTATTAGAAATTTTGCTGTATTGAATATTGTATATATATTATATATACAACAATATTGAATACATCTTTAAGAATGTTTATATGGTCAACTATTAGAAGTAAAAATCACGGAAAGGTTAGCACATTTAATATTTTAATAGATTTTACCAAGTTTCTTTCCAAAAGAAAAAGTAAAAATGTATACTTTTATGATAGCACATGAACATTTTCCCATAGTCACAGACATTCTAAAACTTTCAATTTTAAAAAATATTTAAAATAAAAACTCGATTGTTTGTTCATTATTTGTTTTAATTTATATTTTAAGTAAGGTTGAGCCATGTTGACTATTGATAAGTTTTTACAGATGATTTTCCTTGTCCTTTGCCCATTTTTCCACTTTGTTTTACCTTATTTTTATTGCTTCATAATAAGTATTTGTGGATTAGGAAGTTTACTTTTTCATTTTATGCATTAAATTCTTTTTCTACAATTTGTCATTTATCTTTTGGCTTTGTTTATTTTGTTATTGTCATTGTTATTTTATTCTCAATTTAAAAATTTTACTCTGTTCTTAAATCTGTCACTTTTTCCATTTTTATATTAAATGTCTGTCTTTTATTATTTTTAGATTTTATAAAATGTGTAAAAAAAACCTTATCACTTTAAAATTAGAAAAAAATGCTTACTCATTTCCTCCTAGTATTTTAATTATTTCATTTTTTTTTTTAAATCTTTGATTCAGTCGAGACAATGAGTTTCAAGAGGGCATAAATCTGGTTCATTTGTTTGCTTCCGTATCTCCAGTGATTAGTTTTCAAGTGATGCATTAATGAGTTTCCTAGAAAAACAAATTAAATTGGCTTTTGGAAAACAAACTTTATGGAAAGGTAAAAGATTTAAAAGACTTCTACCTTTACATTTCTGTAAAAATATCATTGTGTGACCAAAAAGCTATAGATTCTGAGGAGTACAGACAACAGGATAAACTATTGGTAGTTAGAAGAGGAGACGTCATCAACCCAGACGCTTTGTACTTTTCCATGAAGGGCTGTGTAAAGGCTCCTAAGTCTTGTGTTTTCGTGATCACAGCACTCAAAACTTTTTCTGAGGTCTTCTTTCATGGCTGTGTAAGTGGTGAGGATAGCACCACCGCTTTGAAAGTAGGGCTGTTACTGCTATTTCCAAAGCATATGGCTCATTCTTTGGATGTCCATTAATGTAATGTATTTGTGTACAGAATATGAACCAAGGGCTGACGTTTGACTACTCACCCTTTCGTTTTTGAATTTATTATCCGGGGAATTAGGTCACTTCTGTGTTGGGCATTAGCCTGTTTGTCTGTTTTCCTCTTTTGAAGCTTACTTTCAGTAATTTAGGCATATTTGTATGTCTCAATAGGAAAAGGTGGGCTACTCAATTTCCTACCGAGAGCTGCATGTTGGTGTTCTATCATATGAACTGATTTTGGAACTTGGACTTATTACTCAGGAAGAGAAGTCAAGATGTAGTTGTTTATTACGAGGGTGGTCAAGAAATTCACAGAATGAAGGGGAGGAAGGGTAGAAAAAAACCCTATTTATTACTTTTTCCTTTTAAATATATACACCTTAATCCTAATACACTTTTCAGATCTTTCAATAAATTTATCTATACCTTCAGAAATGTTTTGGTTTTTGCCCTCAAAATTACAGCTTTAACCTCTTCATTGTCTGTAAATTTCTTCTCTTGAAGCTATTTTTTCACATTTAGGAACAAATCATAATCAGATCCAGAGCCACATCTGGACTGTAGGGAGGGTGGGTTAATGTTTGCAGGCCACGACCATGAAAGGTAGCCGATGTAACATTGCTTTTGTGAGCGGTGCGTTGTTGTGCAAAAGCAGCTCCCCTTTCATCCATTTTCCTCTTCTTTTCTCCTTCACAGATTCTTCTAACTGTTTCAGCAGACTGGAATAATACTTTCCAGTTATCATGACACCCTTATTCTTGTAATTGATCGGCAAGATATCCTCCATATCCCAATAACCAATAGTCACGATTTTTCCAGTGGGTTACAACACCGTGAGCTTCTTAAGAGGTGGCATGTCCTTGTCATGACACTGCATGGACTCCTGCTTTGACACAGGCTCATAATGATGAGCCCAAGTTTCATCTCCAGTGACAGTCTGGTTGAAAACTTCACCTTTGTCTGCAGACGTCCAAAAACGTCATGAACTCTCGATGTGCTGTTGTTTTTGAAGCAGCGTGAGCATCCTCGGTGCCTGTCTTGCACTGAGTTTTGACATCCTTAGGTGCCAGTGAGACTGTTCAGAATGTTTGTAGGTGATACTACAACCATTTCTGCAAGCTGCTTTTTATTCAATCTGGCATCTTCCACTATAAGTTTTTCAATTGTTTTGACAATGTCTGAGAAAGTGGCCTCAACAGAGAGTCCTGGACAGGGGTCATCTTCTATCAACTCTCTGCCTTGTTTGAAAAGGCTGTGCCACTTGTAAACCGTGGATTTCCCAGGGCGACCGTTCTTAAACTGCTAACATTTCTTCCCACAAGGTTTGAGGTGCTTTTTCTTGTTTTGTGAGGAACTTAATGATGGCATGAAATTCAGTTTTATCCATACTTGGGGTTTTCTTCACATTTGACGTGCTTCTTTGGCGATATCGAAAAGAACATGGATGCAAGTAGGTTGAAATTTGGCACATACTCATAGACTAATAAGAAGTCACACAATCAAACTGTGTGCACTAGTACCCCCACCTCTCCGGTAACCCCCGCCCCTTGTTCTGTGAATTTCTTGCCCACCCCCTCATATATTTTCTATTCCATCTGTACTGAAATTGGGGAGGACCCAAGACCTGGACAGTAGGCACCATACAGTGAGCTGTCCTGGACAAAAAGAGCGTCTAACTTTCCTGTTTTTTCTGGTTTTGCTAGTCCAGGAGTTGCACAGTGATCTTTGCCAACGTTTTTCCTGTTGTAGATCCCAGAGTTTATATTCCCTCCAATTTTTTTTTACAAAAGTAAACTTCTTCATAATGTTCCTTGTATCTTCTCTGCCTCATATCACCCCCAAGTCCCCAAAAGCTACCCCTAACTATCTCTTTGCTTTTATTTTTTATTTATTTATTTGTAAAAATTACATTTTACCTACAATATTACAATGTTTTCAGGTGTACAGCACAGTGATGAGTCATTTATATAACTTACTAAATCCTATTCTGAAATCTTTACATTTAGTTTTTCTGCCCTTATCCTCATTTGTTAGTAGAAAGGCAGGGAAAATTGCCTCTTTGCTGGGACATGGGTGACAGGAGGATGAGGTGGGTTAGAAGGATGAGCTAGGCAAGAGGGCTTTCTGGTTGTCATAAACCACAGGGCAAACAACCCCAGAAGGGCAAACAGAGCTAGAGTGGATTAAGTAAGTGAGCCGGTGTAGGCAGCAAAAGGTTCAGTTGGGGAAAATCAACAAAGTTGGAATGGCGATTGCTTTTCAGAGTCCAGGTAAGGATTCCAAAAGTAGTGACAGTGGTCTTCGTCCCCAAATCTTTGTGCAGCTCCTTCTTCACACTATGTGGGTTTCTACTGGGAGACCGCCTGACCACTTACCTCAAAATAGCTCCCCTCATTTCTCATCACTCTGAATTAATCCTCTTACGCTGTTTCATCGTTCTTATCGCTGATCACCACTAGAAATTATTTAATTAATCGATTTGCTTATGTGTTCACTCTCCCACTAAATATACGATACAGGAAGGTAGCCACTGACTTTGTTTTGTTCTCTGCTATGGCAATTGTGTAACAATTGTGCCTGCCTAGGAGTGGACATTGGATGAATGTTCATAGCATGTATGAATGAGGGAGTGACTAAAACATAATCTTGTTTGGTTTTTAATAATGGAAGTTGTCTAACGTGATTATTTGTACCATGTATTATCATCAAAACAGAGCACACTAATTACTTTTTCAAGTATGCCTAAGGGACAACAGCTTTTTGTACTCAATATAACTATTCTATCCTGTTGGTCATAGATTGGTGGAAAGGTGAGGATGGTTGATACAAATTCTGAAGTCCTTCATGCTGAGGAAGCTGTAGAGTTATCTGGGAGTGGTTAAACAATTAAATTAAAGAAGTTTCTTTTGAAGTGACTGAAAAAGCCTTATATATGAGTAGGTGTAAAAGGTCTTGGTGGGTAACCTGCAATAGGACAGTACATGAAAGGCTCCTGAGCTAGCTAACAAATTGGAGGAACTAATTTTTGCTGAGAGGGATTGTGGTGATTTTTTGAATGTCACTATAGATACCTTCTGATAACACCTGAGCCCAGAGGAATGTGATGGACAAGAAACTTAACCGCTGGGAAAAGACATTTGAAGTAGATTTAGAAGATCAATGTCCTAATTTTACTCCTTAGCAGCTTTGTAACTTTGAGCAAATTGCTTAAACTAGTGGTGCTTCAGTTCCTTCTTTTGTAAAATGTGAATAAAATAATTCCATTCTCATGATTTGTGAGGACTTATTGCAAAATCTTAGAGTGTGTTTAATAAATAATATCTTCATCAATTGTGAGAATATTGGTCATTATTTTACTTCTGAGCCCATAGCTGTTTCTTTCTTCAAAAAAAATTGTATTTCTTATTTATTTTCTGTTTACTTATAAAAGTAATATATGCATATTGTGGCTGTAAGAAATTTGAAATTGTGGAAATATTAATATATGAAGAAAAAATAAAATCAACCACAATTTTGCTACTGAAAGATAATTTTGACCATTGAACAATATGAGTTTGAACTGTGTGGGGTTACTTACATGCTGTTTTTTTTTTCAGTAAAAACAACTGGCCCATTTTTTTTCTGAGGGTTTAGCATCAGCGAATTCAACCAACTGTGGATCGAAAACAGTATTTTTGCATTTCCAACAGCAGTTTCCCAACTGTGGTTTCCCAGCTGTGGATTGCCAACCATGGATTGACAATACTGTCTTTGATTTGAGGTTTGTTGAATCTGTGGGTGCAAAACTCTGGGAAACAAAAAACCGGCCATGGAGTCAAATGCTACACTTGGATTTTTGGCACATTTAAACTCCATGTTGTTTAAGGATCAACTGTACTCTTGATTTTGATTTCTTTTTAGATAGTTTTCTGAACTCATATGTTCTTTTTAACAGATCTGATATTTATTTACTACTGTTGGAAGAGGTAATCTAGAGGATGTGAGCTCCGATTCACCTATGAGCTTGGTTGGGGCAATCAGAGGCCCCTCACTCCCTTCCCTGTGTTTGGAATGTGCTTGCCTTCTCTAGGTTAGAAGCTGCCCCAAGGACACAGCCTTATGGGCGTAATGTATTGTTGAGACTGTCTGGGTGGTATACACGACTGAACCCTGCGAAGGTCTCCATAAATTCAGATTATGGCAGGTGGATACAGAGATCTGCTTGTGTTGAGGCCACTGAAGACAAGCCTCAAAACAAACCTCCTAAGTTTTCTTGCTCATTAAACCTGTCACTTACCAATATGGAGTGGCCTCCCTCTTTATTTGGTTTCTCTTTGCCTTCCATATACAGTGGCCAATTTGTGAAACAACAATTACATATGTAGATTTTTATCCTTACTGCTTGTAGGAATATTATGTCATTGCCACTTCCTAATGTTAAGTATTCTTTGAACAAAATCATTTTTAATGCCTGTATAATATTCTACCATACAAACATACCATAATTTATTTAGCCAACGCCTATTTTGCTTTATCAATAAGACTTCAGTGGACAGCCTATGGATAAATTTCTTTGCTGTTTCTAAGTATTTTCTTAGGATAGGTTGTGGAATTACTAGATCAAAGGAGATAAACATTTTAAATGGAATCAAAAGTGTTTTCACTATAATTTCTTCAACTAAAAATAAAGGATAATAATGTCTGTCCTGTTGACTTAACCAGTGTTGCCACATGGTTTAAACTAGAAGTGTTTTTTAAAATATATAGTGCTGTGCAAATCCCAAGTATATTTTTGTTTGTTTGTTTTGTTTTTTTGTTTTTTGATATGTGGGTAGCTCCATGGCTGGGAATCGAACCCAGGCTACAGCGCTGATAGCACCAGCGCCGAAGCCTTAAGCCACTACACCACCAGGGAACTCCTCCCAAGTATGTTTTTTTATTTTAATGTATATAGGTGTTACCCTCAGAAATACACAAAAAGCTTTTTAGAGGCTAGGCTTATTTGGATTATGTGGAGGAAGAAAAAGAGCAAATTTTTAATGTAGGTATGCAACTATGAAATAGACAGGAAAGTATAAATATTTGGTCCAAAGTCTTAAAAGACAGGTGGTGTATTATATGATAATGTTCAAAAGTGCACACCTAGTCTAGAATTCTTTCTTCCACTTATCTTTTTCCTATACATCTGTACCAGATTGTAGACTCCTAAAACTCTTAGCAAGTGAATCACTAGTTATTTTGTTAGGCTTTTGAAGAGCTCTGGAGTGAAGGTGAGTGGAGTTGCCCAGATGAGCTGATTGTAACTAGAGGTCTGTAATTAACGTAGGGGCATATTCCTCCCTTCTTTTTAGTATGATGAGAGATCATGCTTAGGAAATGGAGAGATGGATGAACCTCTTTAGGTGGTTCTCTTGGAGGTATCATAGATATTTCTAATTTCTAGTTATGTCCCTGACTTTACAAAGCAGTACATCCCTAAAAACATCAGCAAAGTGACAGCAAATTCTTTACCTTGCTAGATGGCATCACACTGTCTTATGACAGTAACTAAGAATCAGCCTTTGTCTCTCTCCCACACTCATATTCTACATCACTGACTCTTAATCAGTACTGCAAAACATATCTGGAATCTACCCACTTCTTTTTACTGCAATGCCATCACCCTAGTCACAATGTCATCATTTCTCACTGGGCAGTGTTGTGGCCTTGTCTTGTTTGCCTGATTCCACACTCACTCCTTACAATCCATTCTCTACCCATCTGTTGTTGTGAGCAATCCTTTCAAAACAGAAAGCAGATTATATCATTTTCCTGCTTCAAATCTTCAATGTTTTGTCATTTTTCTTCAAATAAAACCAAACCCTATACAATGGCTTGCAAGGCCCTGACCCTTGTCTTTAACCTCATTTTATACCTTTCTTCCTGTTTCACTGCACCCCAGTCATGCGGGCCCCTTTTCTAGTCCTCTGAGCCACCGGTCCCATCTGTGCCATGAGGCTTTCCCTCAGCCTGCAATACTCTTCTCCACCTCTTTGTATGTGAGCTTATCCGCACACTTCCCTTTCAGCTCAAATGACACCTACTTAGAGAGGTTTTCTCTGGCCATCCAACATAAATTGGCCTCCCCTAGTTAAATACAGTCCCACCACTGTATTTCCTTCATAGCACTTATCATGATGTATAATCATATTTTAAAAAATTGTTCACTTGCTCAATTTCTTTCTCTCCTACTAGAGTATAAACAGCTGAGGGCAGGTCTGTCCTACTCATGGTGCTGACGCCAAAGCTCAGTAACGTGCATGGCAGGTAGTAAGTGCTCACGGATTGAATGTGTAAGTTCCAGTGTGTTTTATTCCATCAGTTAAATTTTTTGAATGGACAAATAAAAGCAAGATAAGTGACAATTAGCTAGAACTGGTGAGGAGCAAGGTGGAAGAGTGGAAAGACATGTGGAGAAAGATTCAGGAGCTCTCGTTTGTAGCCCTGGCTCTGTCACAAATAAGCTTCGTGACTTACTTACTGCATCTGAGAAATGGTTTCTAAGGTGTCTTCAAGCTCTGATATATATAAGTTTCCTTAGGTACTTTGGAGGAGACCTTTCTGACATAAGATGCTCTGGAACTTTTGCAAAGTAGATACCCTTAGAATTTTATGGCAGCCAGTCTGTGACATTTAGATGGGCTACACCTTTCCAAAAGGCAAGAGGTGTAGTATCAAGCCTGAGGCTGGGGACTTCTAGATGTTATTTTCAACTTTAATTATTTGGGGATTATGAGGAACTGATATGTCCCTGGATTAATCAAAGATCCCAAGAAATGGGTGTTCCATATGCTAAGTGGGAATGGAGGGATTGCCTGGAAGTTTGATCATCTTTTTGACTGGCTTCCTAACTGTAAATCTGAAGAGCTTTGAAAAATTTCTTAAGAGAACTGCTTTTTGAAAGAATTTAGTACCTTTTTGTTTTTTTGTAGCTTGAAATTTGAATGCAGACAAGAGAGATACATTCTTTTCTGGAATTTTTGATAGAGAATCATCTTATATGTTAAATTTCAGGGAAAATGTAATAATACACTCTCATGATTTCTGGAAATATCTCTAAAGGTATAGCAGAGTAAGATTTCAGGGATGCTTGGAAGTTCTTGCATTGTCAATTCTATTCTCTCATTAGAAATGTAAATATTTCTCTACCATTCTAGTTTAGATTTAATAAAT
Organism: Lyroderma lyra; assembly: GCA_004026885.1. NCBI lineage: Eukaryota > Metazoa > Chordata > Mammalia > Chiroptera > Megadermatidae > Lyroderma > Lyroderma lyra. The sequence goes on along the minus strand of PVJL010006365.1, from coordinate 33,232 downwards.
TCTTTGAAGAAAAATCAAATTGATGGTAAGTAATTTCATGCAGCTCTTGGGTAGTATTACCTAACCAGACATTTTATGGTGATTTTATGATGCTTAGGAAGGTATTGGTACATTACATATAAAACCAAGTCCCAAATATTTAGTTGTTCATTCTTTGCTAGGTCTTTCCTTATCTTATGAGTATATCAATGTTTCCTCTAGGCTAATAAATTCTTAAACTACCATCATTACTTTTGATGATAATTATAATGTTAATTACAGGCATCTTAAAATCTAAAAGCAGGCTGCTGTCTCCAGATGAGATCTTATCATCAGAGACTTAATTTGTTGCTGCCACTTTATGAAAGAAGAAGTTGAGGCAAAGAGTTGGGATATGATTTAGCCTATACCCCAGAGAATGTCAGTAATAGAGTGGGGAACAAGAAGATAGAGCTACCAGGGTCCTGGGTGGCTGAGTTGCACTTATCAGATTTTAGACATTTTACGCTCATGTAGTGAGGAATTAATTGTTTCGCCATGAAAGTCTATTGATTTAGATTTGTGATCAGGAGCCAGAGATGGAGCAGGAGATGGAGTGGGCAATGGTATGTTGCTTCAAAAAGCCATGATTAATCTTGGAGACATAGAGGTCCAGAGGGAAAGGATAAAGAAAGAAGAAAATGAAGTAAGGCTTGAGGAGTGCATGAGAGTTCTTAATAGTAGGTTTGGGGTTCTGGGTTATAGTGAAAGAGGCTCTATGTGCATACACCCGATCAAACACACATACTGTCTTCTGAACCCTCCAGGGGCCTCTTTCTGTTCTTTACTCATTTCAGTATGGTTTTGCCACCTCAGCTAATGGATGCATACCCCATGAGGTCTATACTTCTCATAATGTTGACGCCAAATACATGTTGTACTACAGAGAAAATGAAAGTCCTTGAGCAGGCCCAGTACTAAAATAACATATACTGGGTCCTTTAGAGATAACATAACCAGATTAAACAACTTGATCTGTTTAAGAAGAAACTACTTCATATCCGTTATGGCCACTATAAAAAACAAATGAAAGACAAAAAAATGCAAAAAGAACAAGTGTTGGTAAGGATGTGGGGAAACTGGAAACTTGGTGCATTGCTGGTGGGAATGTGAAATGGCGCAGATGCTATGGAGAACAGTACGGCAGTTCCTTCAAAAATTAAAAATTGAATTGCTATATGATCTAGCAATTCTGCTTCCAAGTATATAACCAAAATAATTGAAGGCAGGAAATTTAACCAATGAGATAAAAGTTCTGTACACTAAAAACTGTAAGACACTGGTGAAAGAACTTAACCCTTTCTCTGCTTTCATTGACTTCAATTTTGTTTTCAAAATGTGTCCAAAAGTAACTAAAAATAAGAAGTTGATATTTTGACTATCTTATACATTTAATAATAACATTTTGAGCAGCTTTGTATATAAATGACATTATTTTTATTTAAAATTTTTGTTATATGGTAATAAATTTGCCATTATATTGAATTTCAACAAAAAATACTCAAAACATACTAAGTGGTATCAATTAGATTTAAATATAGATAAATTAGAATTTAATGGCATTGATGACAGAAAAACATATAACAAAATATTACACAATGTGGCATACAAAACATCTTTGTTGTTGATAGTGCAAGCCACAAAACATATTTAAAAATCTTGTAAATGGGGAAAAGATAGCCTCTTTAGTAGGTGGTACTGGGAAAACTGGAAAAACATATGCAAAAGAGTGAACCTGAGCTGTGAACTCTCTCCATATACAAAAATTAACTCAAAATGGATTAAAGACCTTCATATCAGACCTGCAACAATAAACTGTATAGAAGAAGTCATTGGTACTAAACTTATAGACCTAGGACTCAAGGAAGACTTCATGAACCTGTCCTCAAAGGCAAGGGAAGTAAAAGCAAAAATAAATGAATGGGACTATATCAAACTAAAAAGCTTCTGCACAGCAAAAGAAACCAACAACAAGGCAAAGAGACAGCCAACTGAATGGGAGAAAATATTTGCAAATAATGCATCACATAAGGGTCTGATAGCTAAAATATATAAAGAACTAATAAGACTTAACAACAAGAAAACCTAATTAAAAAGTGGACAGAGGAACTAAACAGACACTTCTCCCACGAAGAAATACAAATGGCCAGCAGACATATGAAAAAGTGCTCATCCTCATTAGCTATCAGGGAGATGCAAATCAAAACCACAATGAGATACCACCTCACACCTGTGAGAATGGCTGTTATCAACAAGACAAGGAATAACAAGTGCTGGAGAGGATGTGGAGAATATGGAACTCTGGCACACTGCTGGTGGGAGTGCAAACTGGTACAACCACTGTGGAAGGCAGTGTGGAGGTTCCTCAGAAAATTGGGAATGGAGTTACCGTATGACCCAGCAATCCCCCTTCTGGGGATCTACCCAAAAGACTTGAAAACCTTTGTCCGCAAAGACTTATGTACCCCAATGTTCATCGCAGCGCTGTTCAGTGGCCAAAACATGGAAACAACCAAAGTGCCCGGTGACAGATGACTGGATAAAGAAGCTGTGGTACATATACACAATGGAATATCACTCAGCTATAAGAAAAGATGAAATACTGCCATTTGCAACAAAATGGGTGGACCTGGAGATCATCATGCTTAGTGAAATAAGCCAGACAGGAAAAACAAAGAACTGTATGACATTACTCATATGCAGAATGTAAAAACTGTAAGCAACAAAGAAAAAAGAAATGAACAAACAAACAAATAACCCATGGACACAATCAATAGTTTAATGTTTATTTGGGGATGAGTGGGTTAGGAAGGGGAGAAAGGGAGGGGGTGGGAGAGGAGCGGGGGAAGCTAAATATAAGGTGATGGAAAGAGAAGTCACATTAGGTGGTGAACTTATTCTACAACAAGCTGACAATGCCCTGTGGAATTGTATGCCTGAAACCTATGTAATTCTTGCTAACAGATGTCACCCCAAAAAAGTCTATCAATAAATATGAATTTAAAAAAATCTTGTAAATGGAGAAAAGTCTTTGAAACAGTTTTACATTAAATAACAATTTACAATAATTGTAGTATTTATATTTTTAAGTAAATACAGTTAATGTGGTACATTTTATTAAAATAAATGATTACATTAAAGCATAAAAATTTCCTATTGGTATTCATTCTGGAAACACACAAAAACATGGAAACATGTACATATTATAGAGAGGAAAGTTTTTTGAGCTCATGGGATAAACTCCAACACCACAGACAGTGAATGGAAATATTTATTCAGATATATCCAAATGTCACAGCAAAAGGGTTAAAGGAAACATGAATAAATGGAAGGATAATCTGTGATTGTGGATTGGAATAATTAATATTGCTGAAATATTACTCAAAGTGATTTATAGATCCAATGTAACTCCTATAAAAATTCCAAAGGTATTATTTAACAGAAATAGAAAAAACAATCCTAAAATTTGTATGTAACCACAAAACACCAAGAATATCCAGAAAAATCTTGAGAAAAAATAAAAAAGTTGGAGGCATTGTACTTTCAGATTTCAAACTATATTACAAAGTTATAGTAATTATAACAGTTTGGTATTAGCATAAAAACAGACACAAACAGAACAGAATAGAACAGAATAATGAGCACAGATATGAACTCATGCATATGTGCTCAATTAATTTGTTTTTTTTGTTTGTTTGTTTTTTTGTTGTTTTTTTTTTTTTTGCTTTTTGGTATGTGGGTAGCTCCCTGACTGGGAATCGAACCCAGGCCGCAGCACTGACAGCGCCAATGCTGAAGCCTTAAGCCACTACACCATCAGAGAACTCCCTGTGCTCAATTAATTTAAGACAAACCAAGAATATACAATGGGGAAAGGACAGTCTCTTTAAATAAATGGTGTTGGGGAAACTGGACAGCTACATGCAAAAGAATAAAATTGGACATAGTGCATTTTATGCCATACACAAAATTCAATTCAAAATGGATTAAAGGCTTGAATGTAAAATCTGAAATTGTGTAAAACTCCTAGAAGAAATCATGGGTAAATTTCTTGGCATTAGTCTTGGCAATGATTTTTTTTGGATTTGACACCAAAAGCAAAGGCAACAAAAGCAAAAATTACCAAGTGGGACTACATGAAAGAAAATGCTTCTGCACAGCAAAGGAAATCATCAACAACATGCAAAGGGAACCTGTGGAATGGGAAAACATGCTTGCAAGCTACATAGCTGATAAAAGGCTAATATCTAAAATACACAAGGAAGTCATACAAATCAATAATAAAAAACCCAAATAACCCAATTAAAAAATGGACAAAAGACCTGAATAGACAATTTTTTTTCTGCATTGAAAAACAGGAACATATAAAGATACTGAACATTTCTAATTAGCAAGGAAGAGCAAATAAAAAGCAATGAGATATCACCTCACACTTGTTAGAATGGCTATAAAAAAAGATAACAGATAACGAATGCTGGTGAGGATGTGGAGAAAAGAGAATCTTTGTGCACTATTGGTGAGTATGTAAACTGATAAAGCCACCACGTAAAACAGTATGAGGTCTGACAATTAAGTTCTCTAAGTTGCCGCCATGCGCTTACACTGGCAGCACTGTACAAACAACTCGGTAAGGTGTCATAACCTTGGTATATCTGTGTCTCACAGCTGTGTTCGTGTCGACGTGTGGTGGTGTCTTGTTGAGTGGCATTCATTGTTGTCATTGTGTGTTTTTGTGTGCCATTGAGAGAATGTCAGAGTTTGAATTAGAGCAATGAATAAATATTACATTTTGTGTTAAACTTGGCAAGAGTAGAGGTGAAATCAGGGACACGTTAGTCCGAGTTTATGGGGATAATGCCATGAAGAAAACAGCAGTATATGAATAGATGAAATGCTTTTCTGAGGGGAAAGAAAGCGTCACTGATGAAGAGAGGTCAGGGTGGCCAGTAAGGAGCCAGTAAGGAGCAGAACTGATGAAAACATTGCAAAAATTAGTTGAATTGTGGGTCAAAATAATCGGCTGAATGTGAGAAGCATAGCAGACCAACTAAACACCAATAGAGAAACAGGAAAATCTTAGCTGAAAATCTTGGCATGAGAAAGGTGTGTGCAAAAATGGTCCTAAAGAAGCTCACTGATGAACAAAAGCAAAGGAGAGTCAAAGTTTGCCAAGACCTTTTGGAGAGGCAGGACTATGTTTGGGGCCATGTTATCACTGGTGATGAGACATGGGTGTGCCAATATGACCCTGAAACAAAGCACCAAAGTGCACAATGGAAGTCAGACAATTCTCCACGACCAAAAATGTTCCCTCAGGCTAAATCAAGAGTCAAAATGATGTTGCTAACCTTTCTTGATATCAGAGGGATTGTTTATTATGAATTTGTACCAACTTGACAGTCAACCAAATTTACTACTTGGAAGTGCTGAAAAGGCTTCATGAAAAAGTTAGATGAAAACGACTGAGCTTTTCACCAACAACTCATGGCTCTGGCATTACGACAGTGCACCAGCTCACACGGCACTGTCTGTGAGGGCATTTTTAGCCAAGTAACTGTATTGGAACACCTTTCCTATTCCCCTGATCTGGCCCCCAGTGACTTTTTTCTTTACTTGAAGATAAAGGAAATATTGAAAGGAAGACATTTTTATGACATTCAGGATACCAAGAGTCATACAACTATAGCTCTGATGGCCATTCCAGAAAAAGAGTTTCAAAATTGCTTTGAAGGGTGGACTAGGCGCTGGTGTTGGTGCACAGCTTCCCAAGGGGAGTACTTTGCAGATGATGTAGTGGTATTTAGCAATGAGGTATGTAACACTTTCTCTAGGATGAGTTTGTGAACTTAATTGTCAGATGTATGAAGGTTCTTCAGAAAATTAAAAACAGAATTACCATATGAACCCATAATTCCACTTCTGGGTATATGTATGTCCAAAAGAAATGAAATCATTATCCTGAAGAGATATCTGTATGTATATATGCAGTATATATCTTTAAGATATGTATGATGAGTCAACACATGAATGGATAAACAAAATGTAGTATAAACATACAATGGACTGTTATTCAGCCTTAAAAAGGACGAGAATTCTGACACATACTACAACATGGATGAACCTCGAAGACATTATGCTAAGTAAAAAGAAAAAATATTTTATGATTCTATTTATATGAAACACATTCATAGAAACAGACGATAAAATGGTGATTGCCAAGGGCTGAGGGGTGGGTAAGAAGGAAATAGAGGTTGTTCAATGGGTATAGAGTTTCAGTTTTGGAGGACAAAAAAGTTCTGAAGATGGATGACGGTGGTGGTTGCACAACCATGTGAATGTACAGTCCATTGTACATTTATACTACATTTTGTTTATCCATTCCCTTGTTGACTCATCATACATATCTTAAAGATACACACACACACACACACACACACACACACACATATATATACATACAGATATCTCTTCAGGATAATGATTTCATTTCTTTTGGACATAGATATACCCAGAAGTGGAATTATGGGTTCATATGGTAACACTGTAAATTTTATGTTATGTGCCACGCTGAGAAAAGAAAAAGAAGAAGAAAACCAAAGGAGCTCGCGTAAGAGGGCCTCTTTACGTCTCCTTTTTGGGCTCCACGTTTGATTACCTACACAGTGGCAGGGGACTGGCACACTTACTACAGGGGTAACGAGAAGGTGTGGTAAGAGGAGCCACACTTTGAAAACTGGTGCTATTTATTTTTGTTTCTGAAGAGTGATCTCATTCCAGCTATTCAGTTGCTGTTCGTGTTATGGAAAAAAATGCCTCCTTCATATACTTAAAATTGATCATGACACCCAAGCCCCTCACGATACCCATCACCCTTGCTCTGACACGTCTGCCTTTGTACTGTTCTTAGAAAAAGTGGTTTTTAGATTTTTTTGTTTCTTTTTTCTCTTTTATTTGTCAACAAAAGAGTTGTCAAAAGTAATGTTTATAATAATTTAACGGATTATTTGCTTATTAGATATTAATCATTCTGCTGTGCTGAGGGCCCATGCTGGTGCTTTGCTGCTAGAACAGTGATTCTGATCTCAATTAGATTATGTCTCTCTCCTTTACCTCCCCATAAATCATTCCGGCAAACTGAAATTAACAGCTACTGGAGCGCATTAATAATCTGCCTCCCACATTGGAAAATGCATTAGCCGGAACCCTCCCATCGCTCTGACTGTTAAGCACATCATTTTGTTTATGAAATATAAACATTTCATGGAAGAGCTCTCCCACATTTCTCTGGGCCTGTGACAGCTAAAATGATTGCACACAATTGCCAGTCAGTCATGCGCCCAAATAAAGTTTGTTTAAAGTCATGGTTCTGTGACTGCCCCATTTTCTCAGGCATTTAAAAACCTGCTTAAAACAAACAAACAAACAAAAACCTATGATCCTGAAAATAATCATAATCATAATAATAATACCTTAAAGTTAATACCTCACATGTGTATACTCCTTTGCATAGTTTATAAAGTGCTTTTGCTTTGTTATGCCTCTAAGCTAACAGGATGTTATTATTTTCGCCCCACAGGGAAACTAAGGCTGGGAGGTGATTTGATCAAGGTCACACAGCAGGTGGTGGAAGGTCTAGAGTCCAGGATTTGACTGTAAGTTCTTTTCAATACTCTAAATTCTATAATGTAAACCATGCTGTTTGTATATCTTCGGTCATTCTATTTCTGTATGTTAAATATATAATGCAGCCATGGGTCCTCTCCAGAGAGATAAATGATCTGCCTCTCTTCTGCTTGAGAGCAAAATCAAGAAAAGTCCAAGGTAAATGGATCATTTTCTTTATTTTAATTCACTGCACTTATTCATTGCTTTAATTATATCCTGTTGTACAATTCAGTGGTGATGTTCACGGGCAGAGTGAAATGGAAATTAGACATATTATCAACACCATTTTTTACTTCTATATAGATAGATAGCCTTTCTGGGTAATTAAAGCACTCAAACACCCTCTTTACCTCCACAGCAAATGTCTTGGTTTTAATTGACTTTGATGGCAGAAAAAGTCAGATGGCAGCAAAGTTGACGTGCATTGTTTGTTGTGATGCCTATGCAGTCTTAGTGTGAAGTTAAACTGATTACTCCTGAACTAGTACCTAAGACCATCAGAAATATTGCCTGTAGCATGTTTTGGCTGATTAAATTACAGCAGTAAATCACAGCCACAGCTACTGAAGGGAAGGAACAAAAATATAAATTTATTGAAATTTTAAAAAGATCTATTGACAATCCAAACTTGAGAAAAATTTGCACGTAAGCCGTGCTGTTAGTATTTCTTGTTGTTTCTGTCCTCCTGACTCGTCCCACAGTTATCACTTCCTAAATGTGTGGTTCACCTCTCCAACTTCAGTTTCTTATTTAGAAAATAAGGATAAGGCACCCTCTCCCTATCTCGGACTTAATGTGACGATCCAAAAGGAAAGAAAAGTGTGTGAGAATGCATTGTAACTCAAAAATTCTTCGGAATTATGTATCATTTTTATCAATTATGTTGTGGTCAAGCAGTTGAACAGTCTTGCAACGTATACTTTTTTGTTTCTGAGGAATTCAGATAGCTGGGAAAACATACAGTCTCGTGACAGAGTTTTGACTGATGTCGCAGGCCCCTTTCTCCCTTTGTCTCTCCCCTCCCAAAGACTCACTCATTACGTTGTTTGTTGAACAGAAACAAGAACTGAAACGTCTTTTGTCTAACTTTTATAGTTTCATGAGTACCTGTCAATAGGCTAGATGAACACGTGATCAAGTTTGAATACTAACTTTAAAAAGTCAAAATTTATTCTCAAAGACCATAAAGACTTTGAGAACATGACTGGTGTCTTTGTGATCTCAGCAACTAGCAGAGTATTTAGTTTACAATAGGCATGCAATATTTGCTTCATGAATAGAAAAAAAAAAAAGGACAGGTTTTAAGCATATTTCCATTGAACAAAACATTTTTCCATACTCCTTTTATTTTTATGTTGCTTTCAGCTCAGGATTAAGGGTCACAGGGAAAACAAACCAATCCACAAACCAAACTAGTTTTATTCATCTATGACCAAACCAAAACTCGTATGCTAGCCACATTTGCTTGTCCTGACTAGTCACACCTTTGTTTGTTTCAAAAGATTTGTCTGCTTCTAAAGTGATTTGGATTTGTCATAGTGATGGTGTTTAAATGACTGTGCAAAAGCTTTTTGATCACACCTTCTACATATGTTTTGTAAATATGTAGTTTTACCAATGTAAAACCAATGTGAAATATGTAGTTTTATCACAAGCATTTTTCTTAAGGGAAAGAAATACCATACAGATGAGAGTCAGAATGAATTAAATTTTATTTTTTTTAAATGAACCTACTTAGACTTGATTGAAATCCATGTATTTTGAAACACATTGTGGAGCATGTGGAATATTATTTCCTCTTTGGGTGAAATAATAATGGTTCATTCTGTGAATGCTTATTAGGCATTATTCTGATCTTAATTATATTCTTTTATACTTCTGGACCCTGTAAAGAATCACCACTGTAGTTTTCCAGTCTTCAGTGGCAGGGTATTTAAGGTCTTTCAGCCAATATTAATTTGGAAGTAAATAATTACTTTTAAAATGATGCATGAAATTAAGTAATTTTTGCACAATCTATGCTACTCTTCAAGCGATCTTTAATGAGTGCAATATAATAAAGCAATAATTGAATTGGTAATATATTTGTCATTCCTGTTAAAAGCTATTTCCTCCTCCCAGCCATAGGAGAGGGTCGTTTGGAAAGTGGCATTAAGTATGCGTGATACATACAATATTGCACAATACCACCAAGTATCTTTTGAAGAAGCAGTTTCTATGCATGTGTAATAACCAATCTTTAAATGTCAAAGTTGCAGCCATTTTAAGAAAGAAATCCATATTTTGGAGCAAATGTCATTTCAAATAACCAAGCTATTGGAGAGCTTCATGAGGGTTTTTAAAAAGGGGGGAACAAGCTGGGTCTCTGTAAGCATTGACATAGTTATTTTTGCATTTCTGTCACTTGATAATAATCAAAACCAAACTTCCCAGAAAACTGAAAGCAAAATTGTACTGTGAGCTGAGACCTGATGCATCTGACTTCCCTCTGAAAAAAATCTTCAGTTTAGTTATAAATCCCTGAAAATCAGGTTTTATAATGGAAATGCTGAGAGGCTGTCTGCTATTTTAACAGCTAGAGCTAGGACTGCTTTCAAAGGATGTATATGCATGTAATATGCATATATCAGGGGGTTATAGCTGCTTACTGGCGATGAAACATGGTGGCACTCACAAAAACGAGTTTCACGTACCGGATGTCAAACCAACTTGACGTATCTCTCTTTGGGTTTCTCTTTAGACTCACTTGCCCACCATCAGGGAGAGGAGAAACACGATGCCCTCTTGCACCCAGGGATAAAACTTGATGCAGCTGAGGCCCTGGCTCTCCTGGCTGATCTTTGTTTCATAGAGCACTTTGTTAGAAGCCTCACCACAGCCGTGCAGACCATCAGCCGGCCTCTTTTTTCCTTTGGTTTAAAATAGTAATTGCTTGGGATTTTATGAATGGAATCTTACATAATCTCTTTTGTGTATATTTAGTGCAAACCCATATACAATACGGCTGCTAAGTACGGCAGATTTATGCACACTCCATTTACAGAGGGGGGCAAGGCAGTGACGGGGCTATTGACTGACTGTGGAAAGGAAACTTCACATGGGAAGATGATTTGACTTTTAAATGCATTGCCTCCCATTGCCCCACAACCTAACTACTGTTTGCTTCTGGCTCCAAATTTTATTTAGTATTGTAGAGAAATGCTCACTGTATTTTGGAACCAAAAAGAATTAAGAATCTAGGCAAAGAGTAGTTCTTTTCTATAAAGATGGGCAACGGGCAAAAGAAGCCCTATTAATTCTTATTTCTAGTGCATCCCTTGTCCTTCTCAGGAGAGGCAATAAATCTTTGCTCCCCAAATGAACAGCAAAGGGGAAAAAAATAATGTTGGGAGTGCCTATAACTTGTCAAATCAAATGTTAGTGAATCATGTCTTCGGAGGAAATGGTTTGCAGGCGAAGAGCCGCTCTCTCTCGTCCAACTTTCTCCCTCCCTCCCTCCCTCCCTCCCTCCCTCCCTCCCTCCCTCTCTCTTTTTTTTTCCTTCATGCCCCTGTCCACTTCTTTCTTTTCTTCCTATCCTTTTTGCTGCAAGGGGCTGCTGGGTGACAGTCATTATTGTCATGCTGCTTATAAACACCATCTCTGTCCCCTGTCTTCTGGCATGTAGACAACGCTTGGGATTACAGACAAGTGGCTTTTCAGAGGCGGTAGGAATGGACATAATGACTACATGACGCCCTGTGATATGGCTGGGTGCCACCTATCTTCACGATGTCGCCTCAATCTACTTGCAGGTAGAATCTTGTGTCCTCAGCGGAAAACCAAGTCATAATGGTGACTGGTATTTTTGCCCCTTCGTTACTTCAATAAGCATTGTCCTTATTAACTAGACAACACAACCCATTATTTTAAATGGCCAAGGTATGTGGGCTTATATGCTTTGGAATTCAAATTTCCCATTTTCTTACAATGCAGAAAACCCATTTTATCTTTTCATAAGGAAAGGGGTGCCCTGAGGTGAATGATGGACGAATGTTAAATGGTTGGTGTCCAGTTTGCAAAAGCACCTGGAAGTTGGGCTGTCTCACTGCCGCCATACGGATCTTTATTATTACTTAGCATTCACACAGCATTTGGCATCTGCAAAGGGTTTCACACTCATTTTTATAAGCTATTCTTCATACCAATCCTGAGAGGGAGGTTCATTTTCCTCCCCAGGCGGCTGAGAGGAGCTGGCAGAGGGACCCTGGGCGCCCCGCGGCAAGGGGGTGTCCCCTCCGTCCTGAAGGCGTTGGGCCGAGGGCTCTAAGTTACCACCTCGCTGGGGCGCACGGCAGAGCTTGCTTTCATAGTCCAACTCACTCATAAAGAAGATTTTCATTTTATTCAAGTACAGATTCCGGGGGAGGAGAGGTTGATAAAATGGATATTGTGCTATGGCAAAGAAAGGTACTGATTCCTTGGAACATTCAAGAATGTAAGGTATTTGGTTCTGTACTTATTGGAGAAAGATTACGGGAAACAGTTTAGCTGTAGTAAGTTTTCGAGGACCTTCTCCTTCTCTCTCACCTTTTTGTACTTTTTCTCCTCTCTTTCTCTCCCCCTTCTCTTCCCCTTCCCTCCCCCTTCCTCCTCCTTTTCTCTCTCTCTCTCTCTCTCCCTCCCTCTCTCTCTCCTTCCATCACTTACCTTGTGGTCTGAGCCAAATCACTAATTTCTCATTGCTAAAATGCTGCTGTGAAGTCCTGCTTGAGGTAACGCTGGTGACGTGCCTGGTGGATTTGTTGGCACACAGTAAATCACAGATGTCATTATACTGGTGGTACTGTGTGTTCTGGGATCAGTGTGATTTTCACAGCTCTGCTCCAAATGAGGCTTTAAGCAACAAATGTACCCAAGATTTACACAGAATAAAGGGGAAGACTGGGTAACTACCCTAATAGCTTAAGTATATTACTTCCTTTTCAATTGTCTAGGTGACTTAGGGAAAAATCATTGCTAGAGGTTTACAGTAATTAATTTATTTTGGGGGCGGGGGTAGTTTGCTAGAGAGAAAAAGGTAGCATTACTTGGCATTAGGGAGGAAAGAATGAAGTCTGGATGTGAGACAGCATCTTACAGCGTGGCCTCTAATACAGCCATTGCTTTTCTGTCCATATACTCAGCATAAATTCTTTCAAGTGGCCATTGATCAGTGCTTACTTTTCCTTCTCCCAATCCTCACTGTAACAGGAAGCACTTGAGAAATGACCTACAATTTATGATGCTTTATCAATGTTTTTACTCTCTATGGGGGAAAGTGTGAGGGACATATTTCATGATGAAGTGGGTTTCTAGTTAACAGGACAAAATGAAAGCAAAGTCATAGATCAGTGTAATATGTCAAGCCCGGAAAGGATTCAATTTATTGTAAATAATACCCAAGTTGAAAAAGAAATACAGCAACAGAAATCAGTTTATTCTGTATGTGAAAAAGGAAAATTACCAGTAAGAGGTAATAGGCTCCATTTATCCCTTGACAGAAATTCATATTGTTTGTGCTTATCCCCTCTGGGAGATCAAGGACTCTATCTATCTTTGGGACTTCACAAGGGTGGGCAAACACATTAGACTGCCCATGGCAAAGTTATAATAACTAGCACCTTTAAATTCCAAAGATTTTGCTGCTGATGTATGAAGGAACATTAGGGAACATTCCACCATTGAAGGAGTGTTTCTCAAAGAGTGGTTTCAAGTCTGCCTGACCTAGAATCATCCAGAGTGCTTACTTAAACAATAAGATTTCCTGACCCCACAATAAAACTATCAATTCCAAATTTATGGGGCTTGGGGACTGACAGTCTGCATTGTAAAGTAAACTTCTCAGGTAATTCTTACTCCAGGGTTGCTAGATTTAGCAAACAACGCCCCCCCCCCACACACACACACAAAACAAGTGAACACAAAAACCCAGGACACTCGGTTACATTTGAATTTAGGACAAACAACATTTTTAACATGTACATATATCCCATGCAATTTTGGGAACATCATTCTACTGGCAAAACTGTTTATTGTTGATCTGAAATTCAAATTGAACTAAGCATCCTCTCTTTTATCTCACAATCTTATTTTATATGCATTGAAATTTGAGCAATACTATAATTTAAGAGACATAGCCAAGTGTTTGGAACTAGTGCAAAACTCTGGCCCTTACTAAAAACTTTTTGGGAGGTGAAGGGTGGCAGGACTTCTGCTGGTCTGTCCCTAAATGCCTAGGAGGAGCTTTGTAAACTACCGGAGTGTGCAAACAAGGGGTCAGCAAAGCCTCACTTCCCATCCCGTTTCACAAGGTGTTTTCCCACAGGAAAAGTGACAACTTCAGGCAAGCTGAGTGTTATCAGCACACATGGCATTCTTTTTAAACCTGGTCATTGGTGGGGGTAAGGGGGAGTGGACAGGTGCTTCCTAGATGGACATTTTCATTGCCTTCTTTGGGAATCTATGATGATTTTTCTCAATATTGGGCCACACAGTTTGCTAACTCTTTGTTCAACTCTATCTGTTCTGGCGGTGGGGAGGGTGTGTGTGTGTGTGTGTGTGTGTGTGCGTGTGTAAAGTGAATTACTTGCTAAAAGCAGTCTGTACCTTATGAAGGAAGAGTTTTTGAAATTCCTCGTGCAAGTTCTAGTTCCTTTTAGAGGAGAATTGAGTTAAATGATATTGTATATCGATAATAATCCAAAGATTCTTTCAGGCCAAAAGATGTGTAGAATCACGACAAAATGATTCCTTGAGACATGCACGCTCACAGGACGTGCTCTCTCTTCAGGGGCCAGCTGAGATGTGACGGTAAGACTGAGACTGTTTTTACTGCACGTGTGTGTGTGTGATATGTGCTTATTGACATGCCTCCTCATGAGCAGACTGGAGAGTCCAATGAGGTCTGCTTCATGGTGGGTTCGAGAACATTGGTAGAACGTTCCTTCTTCTGACTCAATTCTACTACATTTCTTTCCAGCTGAGGTAAAGGCTTTCATTGATTTTGACTGGCTGAGAGCATATTTCTAATTCACATCTCCTGAGTGTACAATTCACTGCAAAGAAGCTCAGATAAAGTAGAAGCAAACAGAGCCTGCTGGAGAAACCCTCAGCATGAATAATATACTGTTTACCTTAATGAAAGCACTATCAGAAACGGGAGGGCCAGGCTCTTTTGTTATTGCTAAGCACAAGCCGTCTGAAACCTGAAGGAATAATTGCTGCTCCACATTCTGTCTGAACCTTTCTTAAATAATTTCAATTCTATTGACTTTTTTGGCCTTTTAACCAAGGCATCAGCTTTCTAGACAGCTTTGCCTCCATTTCTAGGAATCTATAGCCTGTGGAAAGAGTGAGTGGCCCAAGACATTTTATAAACCTTACTTCATCAACCCTTATCATAGTCTTGAAATATCCTAGTGGCCCCAATTTTCATATTTAAAGAATGAAGTAAGAAAGTCTATAAGTGATTTAGAAGCAGAGTACTCTTAACAAACTAAGTCTCCATCCATTTATCTGTGATTACCAATTATAAGCATTGGGTGGTTCTAGTAGTAGGTGACCTATGAATGAAAGAAAACCACTTTTTTCCTGGAAGATTTCACTTAGTACATTCTTATCCTCTTAGACTAATGCACAGAAACCAAGATTCCCTCTCAATATTGCCTGAGAACTTTGAATGTCTCAAACATAGGTGACATTATTATAAGATGTTTATAATATTATAGATGTTTATAATATTATGTTTATGGCATAGATGATACATTATTATAAGATGTTTATAATATTAGGTTAGATTAGTGGGCTACAAGCACTAAAGCAGGAGTGAGATTAGTGCTTGTAGCCCATTAATCTAACCTAAGTCTTTCTTGGTCTGATCCAAGGGGTTTTTAGTACCTAAATGATCAACCATTTTACAGTCTTTCCTATCATATGGATTTATTTGTGAGATGGCAAATATTGTCCAGGTTACTACAGATAGCATCCCTTTATTAAAATTCTGCCAAATCTCAGACACTGCATTCAAACCCAGGTCTCTACTCCTTAATCTAAAGGTTGCAAATATTAACAAATAGTAGGTTGGATTTTGGTGATGCTAGAACATGGAAATTATGAAAAGAGCAGAATCACAGGGACGTAAAGCACAGCATAAGGAATGTAGTTAATAATATTGTAGTAACTATGTATGGTGCCAGGTGGATACTCGAGTTATCAGTGTGATCATCCTATAAGGTATACAGGTGTCTAATCACTATGTCGTACACCTGAAACTAATATAATACAGTCTGTCAACTGTAGTTGAAAAACAAATTAAAAAGTTAAAAAGAAACAATAGAAACAGAGAGAGATTCATGAAACTTGAATAAGGGGGACACCTGAGACCTACACCTCTGGAGGTTTCTGCAGGACAGTAGTCCCCCAGCCAGGGATAGTTTAGGTGGGAGATAAATGTGTTGGCAACTTTTACTACTTAGTGGTAAAATTAGAGGACTTTTACCATGTGTGGTAAAATCAGAAGGGTTAATAGTTGAGTTGCTGAGAAGGTCACTAACTATGAGGTGAGTCTTCTGAACTCTGCTGTGTTTATTGTCTAAGGAAGAGATCTGTGTCTATTAGATACCTTTCGAGGAAAAGTGACAGGTCAGATTAGATAGGCTGGGAAGAGAGAGGACTGGAGGACTAGACACAGAAAAATGGAGAAGGCAGACTGTGTGCAGCCCCAGCTAGATTTATCTTAGCACTTATAAATAAAAACATGAGCAGTGCCTCTCTACAGAATTATTTACAGAAAAATTTTAAGCTATGGGCCCTTTCCAGGCTAGGCACTGAATGCTAAAGTTTATGATGTGGAATGACTTTGGCGACTGTGGCCCCAATTTGGACAAATCTGCCATTAACACCAGCATGGCAGTTATTTTACTGGGGGTGACAGATTGTGAGGTAGGGAGAGTAATTCAGACTATTACCCAGGTGAAGGCATGAAAGCTCGGTGATATATGAAGACCACTTAAATTCATTGTATCTTGTACATCACATCTTTGATAGATTATAGCTGTGGCATTAAAATGGAAATGGTTTCTCTGAGGCCTGACAGAGGCTGGGGTGACCTGTGACCTCCCTCGGAGGAATGTGACTGACCGAATTATCAGTTAAGAGAAAAATCTACGGGGAATAGACTCACGGTGATGGCGAATCCACCATGCATATATATCTATATTTTCTAAACGTTTGGTTTGATTGAAAGCTTCGGTGCTCAGACCTCGTTTCCGCCTCCTCTCCGTGGCTCCCCGCACCAGTGTGCCCTCCCCAGCCTGCACTCACTTTCTCAACTCAGCTTTCATACCGGCAAGGCCCCTACTATTAATTGAAAAATTGTTATTAGAGATAGTAGGCCTCCTGCACACTGCCTACTGATTTAATTTGGAAAACATTTAATTTTATGAAGCGGTAAATGATGGTGCCACGCTCCCCTGTGTTAGGGAGCAGCTGGCTCTTTACCTCCTCACCCGCCCAAGTCCCAGGCGTCCTCTTGACAATCATGTGCTCCCTTCCCCTTTGCTTAACAAGTTATTTCAATTTCTAAACGAAGGCTGAACAACAGAAAGACAACATGCAAATTGAGATCCAAGCCGCCATTCACACGTGAAAAAGTTCCCCTGGAATTCCCTCAACTCAGCCCACTGCCCCCCTCTGCATCTGTCATGAAAAAAACAGAGCCCTTGTTCTCCTCAGATTGTTTTCACCAATGACCTGACACCACCATCTATAATTAATTACATCATTTACATTAGACTATTGACTAAACAAATACATAAATCATAGGCAGAGTCAATAGGTGCAGACATATTTAATCATGTTCTAAATAATGATTACTACTCCCATAATGCAATAATTATTTTCAGCAGCTGACTTGAATTAATCTTCTGTCAGTGTGCCATCTGAAAAAAAAGAGAGACGAAGATGAAGAAGGCAACGCCAGTGCCGGAGAGGCCGCTCTATTTCTCTGTTTCTCTTCTTTTCACTCTTCGCTGTGGGTGCCCTCTGTGCTCCCTCTCTTCGGATGACCCCTTCTCTGCTCTTCTTTTCCCTTTCCTCCACGTTCCCCTTTTTCTTTGCTCTTCCTCACGCCCGTGCCTCCTAGTTGTGCTTTTGGCCCTGTCTCTGTTGCTTTTTCTTTTTATCCCTCGACATGTAACGCCCCCACTTGTCTTCCATTCCGTTTGTTGCAGGGCTAGACAGTGCCCCAGGTGGCAGTGTCTTGTCCCCTGTTCTAGGCCCCTGCCACATGCCCCTGCCCTGCCATGACCTTCATTTCTAAATCTCCATGGACAGTTTAAATGTTAAAGACTCAAATAAGCAGTTTTCTAAATAACTTATCCAGATTAGATTCTTCTCTCCTGTTTGACAGCTTTTCCTAAATCATTTTCCACTTCGGAATAGCAAATGGATTAAAGAGGTGGGGTAGTTATCACACAGGAATACTCTACAGATGCCATACTCATAATTTTTAGACTAATTTAGCTTTTGTCATCAGAAAGAAAAGAATAAATCAGTACTTATAGATATATATGTTTTTTGTTTTTTTTAAACTTAGAGATAGAATCAACTCTGAAGTATTTCATTCGGGACAGAGCATACTACAGCTAGTGGGTGCTTTGCAAATAAAATAATGTCTCCGGTTCTGCTTCATACTGGGCTATCAAGGGGCACAGCCAATTATTACAAAGTGACAGGTTGAAGGAAAGACATCATGCCATGATTTATTTAAATACCAGTAGTTTGAATGTACTAATTGTAAGAGACCATGTTAAGGATAAATGCAGAGTAAAATTTTATACATGCTATTTTGTTCTTAGCATTATCCCTTGGTTTGTTTGTAAGTTTATAGACAATTGCTACATAGGAGGAAAAAGTCACATAACACAAAAGAGTTGGAAATGTTTTCTCCCTATAGCTGGTTTTAATATCCTCTCCTGAAAGCTTTTCTGCCATGACCTTTTTAATTAATGCTAGTCTGTGGGGATTTGTGGCCAAAATAAAGTACTGGAGCGCTATCCACGAAGAGGGGAATACATTTTCTAACCTCTTTTCTCTCTTCTCATCCCAAAGAGTAAGCTATTTGTGATTCCACGAACACTCACATGGTGTGCCTGGCAGCCAGGCCCCTTTTATCCTTTCAAGCAATGACGTCCTTTCTGGTTGTTGTACACACTGGTTAATTTATGGGCAATGTAATAGGACTGTGATTGGAATTTGTCCTGATTAGTGGTATAAGGGAAGCCAGACTTGGCAGGGGGTATTTAGAATCGCAGGTAATAGAATATTCATTCATTCATCCAAAAAGTATCTACTGAGTGCCTAGTGGTGTCAGGTATTGTGCTAGGTCTTGGTTATCCAGGACAATCATCAATTCACGGTAGTTATTAGAGCTTCCTTTTTAAACTCCTGGTTAAATTCCACACAGCCAGTTTTAAATAAACAGAATTATTTTTAGAATAGTACACTATACAAAGCTAATTATTGAATATGCCAGCTAGGATGAGCCAAGTATGTTCCAAACAGTTCAACAAAGGAGTGAGACTAATGTGAAACTCAGTGAAAAATTATCTGAAAAGCATAGATGTAGGTTCTGACTTTTTCCCACTTACCTGTTTCCTGATGAAAAAGTCAGAGGATCAAGAGTTGGACAAGAAAGAGGTAAGAGAAAGAGAGAGGGTTTATAATAAGAATAAAAATTCCCCAGGGTCCACTAATCAAAGCCATAATGCAGTGAAGCAGTATTTAGCTGAAACAGATCCTGCCCCAAAATAATATTTATGTTGTAATTTCTCCAGGAAAGGGGATACATGACTTGCATGAGTTTGAAATCTTGAGGTGTCACTTATATTGTTTATTTATCAGTGACAACAAATATCTTAGTAAAAAAGGTACAACTTGCAGAGCAAAATACAGTTTCCTTATGTGAGAACAGGAAGAAATCTATTTCATAGTGTTCTTGTAAAATTTAAAGGGCAATATAGTTATGAAAATGCAAGGCACTTGGAAATAGGCCTTACACATAGTACAAAGTAGTCAAGGAGTTCGTGGAATGGAGGGAAAGAAGAGCAAAAAAACTATTATTTTTCCTTTTCAATATATTCACACTTAACCCTAATACACATTTGAGATCTTTTAATAAGTTTATTTATACCGTTGAAAAAAATGTTTTGTTTTTACCTTCAAAATATGGTGAAAGTGCAGCTTTAACCTATTTATCATCTGTAAATTTCTTCCCTTGGAGTTGTTTTTTGTTTTGTTTTGATTTAATATTTGGGAACAAATAATAATCAGATGGAGCCAGATCTGGGCTATAATGAGGGTGGTGTAACATTTGGAAGCCACAGTGATGATTCTTTTAACTGTTTAACAGATTCTTTCAACAGTTTCAGCAGACTGGAACAGTACTCTCCAGTTATTGTGACACCCTTACCCTGTAATCAATCAGCAGGATGCTCTCCACATCCCCAAAAATGGTAGCCATGATTTTTCCAGGTGATGGTGACATCTTGAATTTTTTAGGGGGTGGCGTGCCCTTTTCAATGCCACTGCATGGACTCCTGCTTTGACTCAGGCTCATGACGATGAACCCAAGTTTTACTTCCAGTGACAATCTGGTTTAAAACTTCATCTTCGTTGTTTCTTCAGAGGTCCAAAAACTGTCGAGAGCACTTAACTCGTTTTGGAAGCGGCATGAGCATTCCGGTACCCGTCTTGCACTGACTCTTGACATCCTTAGATGCTGATGGAGACCATTCAGCATGGTTGTAGGTGACACTCCAAACCTTTCTGCAATCTGCTTTTTATTCAATCTGGTGTCTTCCACTAGAAATTTTCAACTTTTTTGGCACTGTCTGAGGAAGTGGTCTCAACAGGGCATCCCGGGTGGAGGCCTCATCAGTCAGTTCTCTGCCTTGCTTGAGAAGGCTGTGCCACTTGTAAACCGTGGATTTCCCAGGGCAACTGTCCCTGTAAACCTCTTACGTCTCTTCCAGAGTGGTGTGAGGTACTTTCCCTCGTTTTGTGAGGAACTTAATGACAGCATGAAATTTAATTTTATCAATACTTGGGGTTTTCTTGACATTTGATGTGCTTTTTCAGCAATATCTGAAAGAACATGGACACAATTAGGCTGAAATTTGGCACATATACTAATAAATCACACAAACTGTGTGCACTAGTACGCCCACTTTTCGATACCCCACATTCTGAGAATTTCTTGACCACCTCTCATAAGTTCTCATTAAATGAGCACTGATTTTTTTTTGTAGCACCTATTTTATGAGTCACATCTTCAATTATTTAGCCTATTTTATTATTTTATTTTTTCCTTTTCACCCACTCCCTCATGCCCTTCCCCTTTGGCAACTTGTTCTCTGTATCTATGGGTTTGTTTCTGTTTTGTTTTATTTGTCTATTTATTCCATGTATAAACAAACTTATACGGTATTTGTCTTTCACTGTTTTCCTTTTTTCACTTGGTATAATGCCCTCTAAGATCATCCATGTTGTTGCAAATGGCAAGATTTCATTTTTTAACGGCAGAGTAATATTCCATTATATATGTATCATATCTTCTTTATTCATTCCTTTATTGATGGGTGCCTAGGTTGCTTCCATATCTTGGCTATTGTAAATGATGCTGCAAAAAACATAGGGGTGCATATGTATTTGAATAAGTGTTTTTGTTTTCTTTGGATAAATACATGCAAGAAGGCTTACTGGGTCATATGTTAGTTCTGTCTTTTATTTTTTGAGGAACCTTCAGACTTTTTTCCATGGTAGCTGCACCAATTTGCAGTCCCACCAACGGTGTACAAACATTTCCTTTTCTCCACGTTTTTGTCAGCACTTACCGATTTATTGATGAAAGCCAAGTGTGAGGTGATACCTCACTTGGGTTTTAATTTGCATTTCTTTGGTGATGAGTGAAGTTGAGCATCTTTCATATGTTTGTTGTTCA
Organism: Lyroderma lyra; assembly: GCA_004026885.1. Taxonomy (NCBI): domain Eukaryota; kingdom Metazoa; phylum Chordata; class Mammalia; order Chiroptera; family Megadermatidae; genus Lyroderma; species Lyroderma lyra. The sequence continues at coordinate 11,529 of PVJL010006365.1, read as the reverse complement.
TCTGTATCTTCCCTTTGGAGTAATATCTATTTAGATCTCCAGTCCATTTTTTAATTGGATTGTTCGTATTTTGGTGTTAAACTGTATAAATTCCTTATGATCTATATTGGATATTAACCCTTTATTGGATATGTCATTTGCGAATATCTTCTCCCACTGAATAGGCTGTTTTTTTCATTTTTGTTGATGGTTTCCTTCTCTGTGCAGAAAATTTTAGTTTGATGTAGTCCCATTTATTGTTCTTGCCTGAGGCAATATGGCCAAAAAGATATCTCTAAGACCAATGTCAAAGAATTTACTGCCTATGTTTTCTTCTAGAAGTTTTAAGGTTTCAGGTCTTATGTTTAAGTCTTTAATCCATTTTGAGTTTATTTTTGTATATGGTGTAAGAAAGTGGTCCAGTTTCATTTTTTTAAAACATGTATGTGTCCGGTTTTCCTGACACCATATATTGAAGAAACTTTCTTTACCCCATTGTATGTATGTTCATCCTTCCTTAGTCATACATTAATTGACCATATGAGTAAGGATTTATTCTGGGCTCTCTATTCTAGTCCATTGATCTATATATCTGTTTTTGTGCCAGTCCCCTACTGTTTTGATTATTGTATGTTTGTATAGTATAGTTTGAGCACTGATATTGTTACTACAAAATGATTAAGTATAGGGTCTTAGTGTATTTGTAATTGAAGGATGGCTTGGCTATTTTTAGGTGGTTTTAAATAGAAACAAACCTTTGCATGGTTCTGATCTACCCCTAAGAAATGTTTTCATATATACAACCCTATTCTAGTGACTGAAGCTCTGGAACTCATTCATTAAAAAAAAATTACATTGGCAGAGGCATAGACCCATCAATCAATGAAACAAAATGAGAATGTAAAAATAGACCCACACAAATACCCTGTATATTCAACTGATTTTTTACAAAGATACAAAAGCAAGTCAATGGGGCAAAGATTGCCTGTTCAACAAATAATGCAAGAGCAATTGGATATCCATACATAGACAAAAATTAAACCTTGACCTAAACCTCACACCTTATACAAAATTTGACTCAAAGTGGATCGTGGATTTAAGTGTAAATAAAATAAAACTGTAAAACTTTTAGAAAAAAAAACACAAATTATCTTTGGCATCTGCATCTAGAAAAGACTTGACACCAAAAGCTCTGTTCATGAAGGGAAAAATTAGTACTTTGGATTTTGTCAAAATTAAAAATTTTTTTGCCTTTCATAAGAAAAAAAACTTACGCATATTCTATGTTTTAAAGAAATTTACATTCTAGGAGTAGAGACCAATGCACAGATAATTTTTATAAAATTATGAAATGCAATGTAATATAACATTTAATAATCATTTGTTTCTGAAATGACTGAAATTTTCCATTTTTATAGTGATACTCCATAATGCTTTGATTGAGTATACTGTTAAACAAGATTTAGAGTAAACACAAAGATAAATACAAACCACATTTTCTAAATGAGCATGGCAATTGTTTCCTCTACTTGGTCTGTGACTCAGTGGTTTTCTCGAACGCACCGTTCATATGTCATCTAGCTTTCTTGGAGGCTTCTTCTTAGTTGCAGTATAATCAATGACATATCATTGCTATGTATGAATATCTTCCTAAACGCAGAGAAGTTTGGGAGCAGTTGTATTAAGCACTTCTTTTGGGACCCAGAGCAAAGAGTTTGGAGTACTTCATAACCTAGCACATCAAAGAGCTTATATAAAAATGAAGGGATTGTGCATTTTGGCTACCAGTTTGAAATATTTATGAAGATAAATGAAAAAGGAGTCCACTTTTCCATCAGAGCTGGTGTTATAGCCTGGTTAATATTGTATGATGAGTGAGCTATAAATAAACAATAAATAGAAATAAAAATAGTGAATATAAAAATAATTATTGATATAAATAATAAATGAATAAAACATAAGTTTAGGGCTGAGATGAAATGGAACTAGATATAAAATTTAATTGAGCTTGATTTTGAGTTTAAGAAGTCTTTTGGAACTGGTAGTTCAGTATGGATTTCAGAAATTTTTTTCCTTTTAATTTTAAATGAATGTGCTCATAGCTCTTAGATCCTCAAGTCAGTCAACCAAAGATAACTATTACTATAATCCCAAAAGGCTGCCTAGGGGAAAGTATTATATTTGGTTTGTGGATGGGTTTGGACTAGGGAGACCAGAGGTTTTCATTTTTTAAAAGGATCATCCTCTAAGCAAACATTTTTTATCTGTCTTTGAAGAAGGCTTTTGTGACCTGCACATTATCCCTTTTTCTCAGGGAGAAAACTGGAGGAGGAAATTCTTTGTCTTTAGTCTTGGGATTAACCTGATTGGGAAAAGCCTTTCAGATAATTAACCAAATGGGCTGTCAGAATCAAATTGTCTAGAAGTTGTTTGGAGGGAAAATGTTTTAGTGCTGCATCTGCATAGACTTATTCATTTAATTCTCCCAACAGTTAGATCCAATCAGGCAGGCTCTGAGGACTTTACATCCCTGTTTTAGAGGTGAAACTCTGGGTTGATAGTCGTTTGCCCAGGTTGTAAGTGATGGAACCAGCCTTTAGTTGGGCAAATAAACTCCAGAAGCTACACTGAAAGAGGCAGGGTACATGGCAAAAGCAAAAGCAAAAGCCAAAGCCAACCCTATGGGACATTCCAGGCTTTACCATCAGTGGGAAACCTGTGAGATAAGCAAAGATGGGACTCTGATACTTTCCAATCACCCCTCTTCTGTTTGTTTTCCATGCTTTCCCGGGTGCCCTCTGCCTCCTGCCTAGTACTTGGTACCTTTATGTCTAGATCCTGGCTTGGATTCTGGTACATGGAAGACAATAAATATTTTTGTCATGACCTCTAAGTATAGTCACAGGGGTCAGACTACCACTCTCTTGCCATGTGACTTTGTGTTCTATTTCCCTTATCCATAATATGGAAATAATAAGAGTCCTGAACTCATAAGATGGTTGTGGAGACTAATTGACACAACATAGCAATAATGATTTAAATAATGATGGTGATGATGATGCATGTATTACTCCTACTCGATAAATAAGCCACTGTGGAAAACAGTATGGAGCTTCCTCAGAAAGTTAAGAATAGAATTACCATATGATCCAGCAATACCTCCACTGGGTATCTACCAACAAATTTTGAAAATATTTATTCATAAAGATATATGTACCATGGTGTTCATTGCAGCATTACTCACAGTGGCCAAGACGTGCAGACAACTGAAACGTCTTAGATGACTGGGTAAAGAAGGTGTGGTACCTACATCCAACGGAATATTACTTGGTCATAAGAAAAAAATGAAATAATGTCATTTGTGACAACTTGGATGGCCCTTGAGATGATCATGCTAAGTGAAATAAGTGAGACAGAAAAAGAAAAGAATCATATGGCTTCACTCATATGTGGGATAGCAAATTGAAAGCAACAGACAAACAAGACAAATAAAGAAACAAAAACTCATAGACACGGCCAACAGTTTAGTGGTTACCAGAGGGGATGTGGTAGAACAGGGTAAAGGGGGTCAAACGTATGGTGACCGAGGAACTGACTCTGGGGGTGAATACACAATGCAACGTATAGGTGATGTATTATAGTATTGTAGACTTGAAACCTATATAATTTTACTAACCAATGTCACCCAAATAATTTTAATAAAAATAAATTTTAAAAAAGATCTTAGGCTTCACTATAGTATAATAAGATTCATAATAGCTACAGTAGCCGAGAGCCTGGAGTAATTAACCCCTCTGGGTTTGCTGTGGGGACCAGGGAAAGCTTCTTGGTAGCAGTAATATCATATATGTTTTCTGAAGAGTTACCAGGTAAGCCTTTCAGGTGGAAGAAACAGAAACTACATGGAAGAATAAAAGCATTGTCTTGAAGATTGAGGGTCAAATGAAGATTAGAAACCAGGAATCTGACACCTGTGCACACAGGTGGGAATTTTCACCAGCAGTATTCTTGTTTCCTAAATTAATAGATAGAAGATCTGAGATTATAGAACTAACCTCTTCTTGGAGATTTGTAAGGTTAATTCTGTAGCAAAGTTATAGGGGAGGGGGAGTTAGTGAGAAAATAGTTAAGTGATTGCTCACGGAATTTAGAATAGGAAATGTCATACACTAGTCAATTTAAAGGTACACAGGTTAATCTTATTCTTTAGGTCAGGATCAGTTCAGAGAAAAAGAGCACTTTTTCTCTCTCTCCTCTTTCTCTCTCATGTCTTTCTCTATATCATCTATCTATCATTCATATATATGTGTGTGTGTGTGTGTGTGTGTGTGTGTGTGTGTATGTATGTGTGTGTATATATATATATATATAAAATGAGATGGGACAAGTAATTTCATGAACTTATCCTAGAAAAAGTGCTACATACCTCACTGCTGAGTATCACTGTGGTCACCTTCAAAGTACTCCCCTTGGGAAGCCATGCACTGATGCCAGTGTACAGTCCACAATTTGGAACTCTTTTTCTGGAGTGGCCATCAGATCTGTTGTTGTACCCCAAACTGACAATTAAGTTTGTGAACTTGCCACTGTGTGCTTACATTGGCAGCGCTGTACAAACAACTTGACAAATTGATGACAACAGCTCTGATGGCCATTCCAGAAAAAGTTCTAAAATTGCTCTGGAGTGTGGACGAGGTACTAATAACGTCAGTGCATAGCTTCCCAAGGGGAGTATTAATAGTTCAAAGAAGGTGACCGTAGTGATAATCAGCAATGAGGTATGAGGTATGTTGCATTTTTTTCCTAGGATGAGTTTGTAAAATTGTCTGACCTTGTCTCCCTCTCTCTCTATATATATATCTATATCTATATCTATATCTATATCTATATCTATATATATAGATAGATAGATAGATAGATATACTATCTGTATCTATTTAAAAATGTCTGTATTGAAGTATGAAAAACAAAAACTGCATATATTTAAAATGTATAATTTGACAGGTTTTGACATATATATGCACCCATGAAACCATTACTATAATCAAGATAATGAACATATCCATCACACCTAGAAATGTTCTTGTGCTCTTCTAAATCCCTTCATTCCTGTAAATATTCTGTGAGCCCTTGAAAAGAGTGACTATGAGTCACTTGTTGAGGGAATTATTTTATAATTGTCAACAAGGTCAAGTTGAATAATCCAGGTGTTCTATGTCCTCACTGCTTTTCTACTTGTTTTATCAATTATTGAAGTAGCAGTTTTCACAAATCCCACTGTAATTGTGGATCTATCCATTTCTTCTTACAGTTCCAGCAGTTTTTGCTTCATATAGTTTTAAGCTACATTATTAGGCACACAACCACCTAGCCTTGTTATGTACACTTGATGACTTGATGCCTTTCTTATTATGAAATAACCTTCTTTATGCCTGCTAATATTCTTTGCTCTGCAATCAATTTTGTCTGTTATTAATATATCTATTCATCTACTCTAGCGTTTTTCTTTACTTGGTGTAATCCTGGAATATCTTTTTCCATCTTTTTTTCTTTAACTCATTTGTATCTTTAATTAAAGTGTGTTTCTTATAGCAGCCTGCAGTTAGGTTTTCCTATTTTAATCCAATTTGACAAACTCTGCAGTGTTTTGACCATTTACACTTTATGCTATTATTGATATAATTATAAGCCTGTTAATTTTTTGTCCTATACTTTGTTCTCCTTTTCTCCTCTTTGTCTGATTTATTTTGGCTTAAGTATTATTTTAAGATTTAGTCTTACCTTTTTTGTTGTGTTATTAACTATAATTCTCTGTTTTCTTTTTACTTTAGTGCCTGATTTAGCATTTATAGCATACATATTTAACTTCCCACAGGCCACTTTCAAGTAATATTATACCAGTTCATATATAGTATAAGAATCTTACAGTAGTACTTCCATTTCTCCCCTTCTTGCCTTTTCTATTGTCAGAGGTTTTACTTTGCATACGTTATAAACCCCTTAGCACATTGTTTTTGTATTTTATTTCAACAGTATCTTTTTTTGGAGGGGGGGGGCAGGGGTAGTTCCCTGGCTGGGAATTGAACCCATGCCGCGGTGTGGAGAGTGCTGAAACCTAGCCACTACACCACCAGGGAACCCCCTTCAACAGTTATCTTTAAAGAGATTTATATCATAAGGAAAAAGTAGTATGTCTACACATGTAGTAACCATTCCTCATGCTTTTTATTCTTTCATGTAGATCCATATAGCCAATGGCTATTCTTTTTTTCTACCTGAAGGAATTTCATTAACATCTTTTGTAGTGTGAGATTGCTAACAATGAATTATATCAGTCTTTGTATACATGAAAAAGCATTTGTTTGACCATCATTTTTGAAACGTATTTTTGCTGATATAGAAATCTAGGTTGACAGCTTTTTTCCTTCAGAACTGTAAAGATACTGCAATCTTCCTCTTTGAAATTTTTCCTCCAAGAAATCACCATCATCCTTATCTTTTTTCTTATGAATGAGTGGTGACGTTTTCTTCTCTGAGTGCCTTCTTCTCTGAGGTTATCATGATGAACTTTTTGTCCACTGGGTATTTGTAAAGTTATCTCTTTCTGACTGGTTTTGAGCAGTGTGATTAGGATATGGCTTGGTATAGTTTTCTTCATGTTTTTCGGGCTTGTGATTCATTGAACTTCTTGAATCTGTGGATTTATAGGTTTCTTCAAATTTGGAAATTATTTCTGCCATTATTTCTTCAAATGTTTATTTTTTCTGCCCTCATCCTCATTTGGGGTCATCAATTATACATATATTAGGCTGCTCGGAGTTATTCAAGTTCACTGATCATCTTTTCATTTTTAAAAATTCTTTTTCTCTCTGTATTTCATTTTGAAAAGTTAATCTTTCTGTTTTTAGCTTCACTAGTACATTCTTTTATGATATCTAATCTGTCATTAACCCCGTCTGGTGTATTTTTCAAAATCTTAGACACTATGTTTTCATCTCCAGAAGCTGAGTTTAAATTTAAAAAATCTTTTATGTGTTAAGTAGGTCTACTTAAATTTTAGATAATTATAAAAACTGTTTTAATGCTTTTGCCTGTTAATTTTAATCTCTGGGTCAACTTCAATTAATTAATCTTTTTTCCTCTTTGTTATGGGTCATATCTTTGTGCTTTTTTGTATGTTTGATACTTCTTGATTTGATGCCACACGTAAAAATATTGTTGAACTTTGTTCCAGGACATAGTTGTTAAAACTGGATCTTGCTTTTAAGATTTGTTTGTAGGACCAGAGCCATTTTCCTCTAATATGCTATTCATGATCCTAGATGGTTGCTGTAGCTGCTGTCATCACATCTGCTGTTCAGATGGAAGGAGGAAATGGGAGAAAAGGAAAATCAATGATAACTTTCTTTAACTGTCTCTGAAATCCCAAACAACTCTTCTGCATGAATGTCATTGCTTAGAAAAATTTTTCATGACCATTCCTAGTTATAAAAGCAGCTGAGAAATGTTGTCTTTTTAGCTAGCAATATTGTCACCATGAATAAAATTAGGCTTCTGTTGCTGAGGACAGAAGAGGGAACGGATATTGGGTGAGAAGGAATAATTTTTTCCCACACCTCTGTCACGGGATTAATGTAAGAATGAAATAAAAAATGCATGTGATACACATGGCATGTGTTAACTGCTCAGTAGCTATTATCTTCACAAAGCCAATTCAAAACAACCTTTTAAAAAGAAGTATTGTGTAAGGACAATTAGCTTTAAACTAAAGGGTCTCTTACCTACACATGAATTAACTGGTTTTCCTCCCTGGTTGCTGTGGTGTAGATCGGAGTCTGTGACACCCCGCATGTGACTAACAGCACAAGATCAAATAAATAAGTCTCCTTCACCTTGAACTGGTATAATATACCCCACATCTAATTGCCCTTTGTTGACCCGAAGAGTTATTAATCTTTGTTAGAAAGACATGTTAATTATACCTGATCAACCTGACAAAATAAGCAAATCATAAAGCCAACTAAGTAGAAATCAAACAGAAAGAAAATGAAAAAAAATTTTTTTTGGTCATAAGGCCACCCTATTTATTGACAACGTGAAGTAAATAGTCATTTATTGACTCTAGTTCCTTCATTTACATCTTACCTCAGGCTATTTGCTTTAATAGTTTAGCACCCATAAGTAAGTAGAGAAAGCTGTTTGCACCCACATCTTCTGCTGGCATCAGCACCATCATCATCATCACCAACACCATTACCTTCCCTGTGGTCACAATTCCCCTGTGCAGGGACATTTTTGCTAACCTACGATTAGCTCAGCCAGAGATGGTAAACAAAGGGAGCGCGGGCGCCTGGGTCTGCCTGAGTGGGGTTAGATCTAGCTGGGGTGTTAACTAAGCACTAAGAGATGATAAGGCTCTCATCAGCTGAGGAGAGAGGCTGGGAGGAAGTCCATTAAAAACACAGGAGGTTTAACTTACTACTACACACCACTATGTGCTTTTAAATGTCGACAGCGTCTATAAAAATTCTATCTTCCCCACGTGTGGTCAACTTGACTAACCACAGTAAAAACAGGCAAGGGTCTAACCCTTCATGTTTATCTCCTCCAGAGTCAGATAACCTTGCCCCATAGTCTAAAAATACCCAGTCCTTCCCAGTATTCTTTTTATCTCTCTAGTAGCAATGACAAAAATGAGCCTGGGCCTTGGAAACTGACATGTGGACTGGGGCAACTGTGCATTCCCACCCCTGCACCCCGAACACACTAGACCTTTGTTTTTAGGGCTTGTGGGCACAGAACCTCATGCCAAGGGGTGAGGTGAGGACACCTGCGGGTTTTCTCAGGCTCTTGCACACGGCCCCGGATGGTGGCTGGTCCTTAGGTCTTCTGACCCTGGCTTCAGTTTGACACGATCAGTGGTTTCTCTTCCTGGAACGCTGGTGCACTGGAATAGTAGAATTAGCAGTCATACGCCCTTATTCTAGTCCTGGTTTGTCACCAGACTCTGTGAGCCTTGAGAAAACCACCCAGATTTTTGGATCGCTCCTGTATCGTCTGTAAAAATAAGACAATTGATAAATCATTTTCTAAAATCTTCAAACTCCTACATTATTCTGTTTTCTTGCTAATACCTCAAATTAGGCCTTCTTAAACTTCTGCCGGTGGCTTGCGTTATTTAATATCTTCTTGTGTTTTCTCTTCTGTCTCCACCTGGGATGCCAATCCCAGGTACTCTGGGATGGTCAGTAATTCAATGTGGTAAGCACCCCTGTGTCCTCCGTTCCACACAGGAGCTGTCCAGAGCTGCAGTATTCCTTGGGGATGATCTGAGATTAATGTGATGATGCTTTTGGCCTAATGCTGGTTGGAGCTACTGGTAGTTTACAAAATTGTAGGAACAGAAAAGCTTTCCAGTGTGGTCTCAGTAAATGTTCCAGGAAACACAAACCCAGCAGAAAGAAATTTAGGTGCCAGGTTTTAGCAGTCACAGTGAAGCTTGGGGCTAATCACCTACATTATACTTCCAGCGATGTTGAGAAAGGACAATCACACTGTGCTTAGTATAAAATGATATTTAGGCTTTGGGAGGGATTGTGCTTATTTGGCTAACTCTGGCTCAACACTAATTCAGTTCTGTATTGACCTGCCTGATTTGGAGTGTGTCTCCTGAATTTTACTCGTCTGGTTAGAGCTGACACAGCTGGAAGTGAGCTGAATTTGGCCTGAAACATACTGCAGCTAGAGCTCAAATGTTTCAAATGGTCCATAAGCAGATTGCTATTAATGAACTTTGTTAATTATCATCTTAAAGCTGTATTTAAAAATGACCTTTTAAAATGATCCTTTGGAAACGCAGTCCATACCAATGTTGAGCAAGCCTTTGCCTTGATTAGATCCCAGAACCTTGCTCTTGATGAAATGGAAACTTATTAACATTCTCAAATGAGATGGAGCTATAAATGTAAGTGGGTTTTAATGCAATCATTTTTTGAGGAAATGTCAAACTTCATTGCACACCTCTCCCTCTCGCCTCCTCCTCGAGTGGCAGAGTTCAGTGAGGAACCGAGCCAGATTAATGAGTGAGGGACGGAGGGGATTTTGGAGCCAAGGCAAAGACCACATAGCAGATCAGCCTCTAATTTAATCATCTCAGTAGGCTATTCAGTGAGCTAGAGTTATTGAACTACCACGATCGTATTTATGTATCTGTGGAAGGAAAAATGAGGGAGAAACCAGGGCTGTGTTTATGGACATAAGGGAGACAGGAAGAGAGCAAAATTGTCAGCCTGAGAAGTCTGTGACCTGGAACGAAAAAGCATAATTGGCTAAGTAAATGCACATAATTAAATTAAATATGAATAGCCACTGATTGAGAATTGCACCATGGACAGAATATGCTTGCTGTTAATGACCCATGATTTATTTACACCTTAAACACCGTGTTTCCTTACTGCTCTAAAGTAGTAAAATTGCCTTCTTCCTGGTGAAATTTATTGCCATTTAAACATGCCAAAAGGCCATTCTGGCAGTCATTACAATAATCTATCATTTCTGCAACTGCCGGTATCCTGTTCTGTGGTCAAATTCAATCTGAGAAGGGTCAACAGAATTTTTCCACCAAATGCTTCCCTCTTGACTATCATCAATTTACTTTTGTCAACAAAAAGGGCATTACTACGGAATGAAACAGAAGATCCCCTTAAGACCTCTGGCAAACACTGTGAGCTTCTCTGCACCCCGCATCCCTTCAGCCTGCAGATCTGCGTGTGCCTGTGTGCACACTTGGGCCACGTCATGCGGAAGCAGGAGCCTTGCCACCTGTCTGCCTTTCTCTCTGATGACAAAAAGAAGCGTCCCTGACAGTAGCTTACTTATACTCTTTGGAGTTTCTGGCTTCCAGTGAGACTGGCATTTGCTTTGAAGGAGGGCCTTTGTGGGCTTTAGACACGAATTGTCGCCATCGTGAGTCACACCGCCATGCCCCTCTCTCCCTTCCTGCGATCCTTCACACCACTTTTCACCTCGTATGACACGACGTTTCTGGTTCCGCTCAGATCACTGCACGCAGTAGGGGACGCCAGATCTGTAATGTAGAAAGGGGAAATAAAACCATCCGATGACCTTGAGGTCAGCACAGAGATTCTTTTTCCACTCAGGAAAAATGCGACGGAAAATTAAAGAGAAAGAATGCTGTCAATTCGGGCCACCCCCTGGATTGTCTCTGACCAAATTAGAAAAGGGCGATGGGAGCAGGGAGAGGGACTCGGATAATCAGAACCACGTCTGTGTTCTTTCTTGGTTCGTGTTTGAGGACACAGCTCCATTCCTGAGGTCACTTGTTGCCTTTTGTGTCAATGGGAGGCAGCAGCCAGGCCCAGCCAGTGGCACGGCTCCTTCGAGTAAGTGCGGTGGTGACAGCACCGCCCCTCAGCCGTCACCTGTTAACAGGGGCTGGAAGTGGTCACGGTTTGTAACGAACAGGTTTAGTCTCGAATGGTCAGACGGCAAACTTGAGGATGATACAGTGTTTACAGTGGGTCTTTTTGG